>JAJOZX010000035.1:2520000-2672157 GCA_023014485.1 Bathynomus jamesi | reverse complement strand
TTGTCACTATGCCAAAATTGTTCAGGATTATCTAAATGGACGTTTTCCAAATCGCTGGATCGGACGCGGAAGCAACAGACCTTGGCCAGCGAGATCACCAGATTTAACCCCTTTAGATTTCTTTGCATGGGCTTTATCAAATCGCACGTCTATCAGACGAAGATTACGAGTCTTGAAAACTTACGTACACGTATACGAACTGCTGCAGATAACATAACCCCGCAAATGCTCCAGAATGTGTTTAGAAATGCTGCGGAACGATTTGAGCTGTGCAGGGATACTGATGGGCGTCACATCGAATCCTGCTCTTAATTATTTAATAAATGTTACCACTTTATCATTTTATGATTGAATTCCATATAATTTCCAAGTGCTTCACAAAAATAGATCCTGACTTTATGTACACCCTGTATATATATATATATATTTAATGGATCTTTCTGTTTGGGGGCTAGCAGCGAATTTTAATGAAAATCTGTATACTAATGTAGTTTTGGTCTTTGATTTCAAAAATAACTTTCTTTTTTAGGAGAAATGAAAAACAAACATGTTAGAGCACTTTAAATAATTAATATGTTTTCAACGAAAAAATCATGACTTAACCTAACCAATCGTCAAGGGCGTACAGTTGACCTAACCGGGCATTCAATTGACATAACCTGGCACTCAACTGACCTAACCGAGCATTCAAATGACCTCACCGAGCATTCAAATGACCTAACTGGGCATTAATTCTTGATTTTTTCTGCTACTTTTACAGATCTACCGGGATCCTTCAAAAAACGTATTCTTCGTTAGGGATAATTTAAAGTTGCACTTTTTACCGTTTGACCGACGCCTTTGGCAGCGAAAGAACTGGGTATTTGGTAAATATCTAGGAGCGCTCCATTTTTCAATATTAAACATACACTCATAAAACATATACCATTTGAAGCTCACAAGCTCACAAATACTCACATTTTAAAAGTATCAATAGCAAATAAGAAAACCTAACCAACCTAACCTAACCTAACAACCTAGTCTAACCCACATATATATTTTTCGAATCAGTATTTGCGACTTGGCACATGTATATATTAACACTTATCTAATAACCTGGATTATAGAGTCGTGCAGCTTCCAGAAGAAATTTATGAAAACGTAGAGGTACGTCCAGGTTGGCTTTAAGAAAATAGCTTCGTGCTAAATAGCCAACAAAAAATGTTTTCCTTCTGCCGTATGTTGGTGTCAATTGACGTACATCTCTCCACGTCCTCTCAATATTCTGGGTATGGGCTTGGGTGATAGGGTCCACGAAATTGACAGTATGATTCACATCCATCACATTCCATCTTACAACACAGACTGAAGATTTATAACTTAGCCAACCTTTATAATGTAGTTAATGACGTTACGCGTCAAACAATTAAACCTAGTTACTTTTTATTTGCTATTGATACTTTTGGATTACTACATTTCTAGACATGAGAGCTTTCAAATGGTATATGTTTTATGAGTGTATGTTTAATATTGAAAAATGGAGAGCTCCTAGAGATTACCCGTTAGTTTTGAAATCAGTGACCAAAGCTACATTAGTATACCGATTTTCATTAAAATTCGCTGCTAGCCCCCAAACGGAAAAGACCCTATTTAATTACCGTAACGTCTTTCTAGCAGGCGATACATCCAAACAACCTGCATAAGCGTTGATCCTGACTTGAATCTGTGACGTATTCGATGGGCTAATTGGTGAAGAGGCGTGCGGGGGCGTACGAATTCTCTCAAACACGTGAGATGGCATCCTGAAATGAACAATCATACGTAAACCGTGACAAAGACAACAATGAATTGAGACGAGATGAAACGAATAACCTTTAATAATAAGAAATACATGGGTATTACAGTTTACAATGATGTAAATAATTGCGAGGATAGACTATTTTATTTGGCATATGGTATTTTATTATATGTTCACAATTCTTTTCTAAATGATTTTAAGGTAAGAAGTACTTATTCTTCTAATACGGGACCTAAACTTTCAGGTGTTAACACCACTAACCACGCACGCTTCTTTCAGCAGGGAATATTTTAAGTTCTTCAATTTAAACCGACTTAATAAGATTTTAATATCCGTTTGTTCGCAAGATCATTTAATATAAGTTGAAGTATAATTTAAACAAATAGATAAACTAATTAAATTCGTAAAAAAAAATAACGCCGGGGTTATTCAACAATTAAATTCGGTGCTCTTCTGATATGTGCTCTACCTTAAAATTTACATTCCAATACGTGATCTACCTTAGATTATTCGGATTAGCAGCAGGTACGTTAGTTAGCCTTATAAGGCTAACTAACGAAAATATCACGACTTAACCTAACCAATCGTCAAGGGCGTATAGTTGACCTAACGATTGGTTAGGTTAAGTCATGATATTTTCGTTAGTTAGCCTTATAAGGCTAGTTTCACGGTAGAGCACGTATTGGAATATGGTAGGTCACAGTTTCGCGGTAGAGCACATATTGGAAGAGTACCTTAAATTCCAGCAAAAATAAACAGCCAGTTATTATTAATTAATAATAAATAAATAAGTATTATTAATAGTTAAAGTATGTATTACTCTCAAATTATTGTCATCAATATGCCAGATGCAAGGTCGCCATTGAAGACGCTACACCAATACCATGCAAAGAAGCCAATATTATACATGAGAGATAAGAACTGAACAATCCGAGAATTGTTTTTAATGCTAGAATACACAGAGAAATTAATAAGCAATAGTAATCGACATTAATCCTAGATTTATGCTAGTATACCATTATTAATCGAGATTTCAGCTTGATTTCAAACAAATTTACATTCACAATATTTGGTAAATATTTGGCTTGACACAGGGGCTACAATTTTTTATCAAAATTACATTTTTCTAGTGTGGTTTTCTCTGCTTTGTTCGAATCTGATACCCATTTCTTGTGCAAATGAATAGAAACTATTTATTTTTCCATTCCAAAATACGGAGTGTTTCTACTCATTTGCACAAGAAATGTGTGTCAAATTCCAACAAAGCAGAGAAAACTACACCAGGAAAATGTAATTCTGATAAAAAACTAGCTAACCTAACTAAATTAGGTTAATGCGTGCTACTGTAGTATGCGGTCTACCTACGATTCGGCGGTCTACCTTTTAATTATAGCTTCTTATCTTGTTTACTAATTGTTTGTTTACATCCCATTGTCAATCGCCCTTGACGATTGGTTAGGTTTAGTCATGATATTTTCGTTAGTTTTAACGAAAATATCATGATTAAACCTAACCAATCGTAGGTAGACCGCATACTACAGTAGCACCGGTTAATGTTTACTACTGTATAACACCAGCTGCACCCCAAGTAAAATGAAATATTTCCAGTAGTACATCATAATTTACTAAGAAAAATGGTGTATGTCTTTATTTGGGGAAATTCGTATTTACGAAGATATTTGCTTCTGAAATTTTAATTAACGATATCCATTTGACGTGACGTCACGTCAAATGCGCGTTTATGATAACGACATTTGTTTTGATTTTCATCTAATCTAGTGATTGACGCCATTTTCCTTTAAATAAATTTAGATATGGCATGTGAAGGCTGTAATTACGATTTCGAAGAACTGATAGCGCGCGTTTATAAAAACGATAAAGCCGCTATAGAGATTTTCATTGCGCATAACGTTTTACCATCAACAAGGAAGTGTCCATTGTGTGACAAACAGTGTACGTACAGAGAGGACCAGCATATATTCCGGTGTACATCGAAAAAGACTAACAAAAGAAATAAGCGTGTAAACACATGCGGATTCTCCATATCCCAGTTCAAGGATACGTGGCTAGATAAAGTGAATGGAAAGCCTAATGTAATATTACGTTTTATGAACATATTCCTGGAGAAAGAATTAAGTTAGGTAAGGTTAGGTTAGGTTTTTTGCAAAATACATTTTTCAGTAGTTTTTGGTGTTTTGTTCTGATTTTCTATTTGTTTGTTGTGGAAATGACCCATGCTTATGCCCAAAATTCCCTATATTTACTTAGTAAATTTCAATGTCTCGTAACTTTTAATTGGTTCATTTCCACAACAAATGAATAGCAGATCTGAACAGAACACACCAAAAACTACTAAAAAATGTATTTTGTAAAAAAATTGGAGGAGGTGGTGTTATAGTAAACATTTACCCTAAATTAACTAACCTAACCTAACTAACCTAACCTAACGCTTATTCTTGGGGTTTGTTTTCTGCTGGTGACAATAGTATATATGTTGGTCCGCGCGATAAGAACAGGAATTATTACATTTCGGGCATTGCACACAAGGGGGCAGAACTCCGTGGCGTTTAAAACAATCCACCGCTGCTTCGTTATTTTTAAAATATTTAGAAATGGCGCGGTAATACTCAATCTCGCAACCGTCACATTCAAAACCTTCACTAGCTTCAGCCATTGTCCTCAAACTGCATGAAGCAAAGGAAATTCCTATGGCGCACGTCGCAAAAAGTGTCTAATTGGCCCAATCCAGCCATGTGACAATCTGAAAACAAGTGATACGTCCACGAAACGCATTACCGTACATACAAACACACGGAGCGCTAACATACATACATGGATACATACATACATACATACATACATACACACGGAGTCTCCACGTAAAAATTATATATTAAATTAATTTTATAACCGCGCACTAGCACAAAAAATGATTAGTACCATCGTAAAGAGCATGAAAAATAGTGCTATTGAAACACAACCTCTCATTTCTCGTTAGCCCCTGTGTCCAGCCAAATATTAACCCAATTTTTAAATCAGCATTCAAATCGTTCCATAGTTTCAATCTAATGCAAATGGGGCCAGCTTTGAGATAAATGCAATCTAAATTGAGCCGTAACATGCTTCGATCTAATTCTGCGACTGATACGAGTGGATTTCACGAGGAGTTACAAAATATCTATTTGCCTATTGTAAATTAGTGAATTTAACCTTACACATGTGAATAAAAAAAAATGTGCTAGTTTGATTACATCATTGAGCTTTAATAGGTTTAGCCCTTTAACTAATAATAACAATAATAATGACAAAGCCGATAAGAAGGTTTACATACGCACCTTGATCATCTTTTATGTCTCTTCACACGCCACATCTCCCTCCTAGACTCTACGTCGACGCCACCGCTACTCTGCCCCGAACTGATATCGGCAAGATAACTTCGCTCCTCATCGTTGCAAAAAGAGCTGAAAAATAAAAACAGACGAATAATAGCCGTATTCATCATAACAACGAAGACCATTTATATATACATACATGCACTGTATAACGTTCAATCCTTTAAAAGGGGAGCGTCAGTAATTAGGTACGTGAAATGTACCAACCTTTCACGAGGCCCTACGTCGTGGTTTTCAGCCATGTTGTCCTCTTTCACGATTGTTTATTCGAGCTGTACATTCTGTGCCCTTGAGTAGACCCTATCGAACTGGGATATGAAGGAAGATCCTTTCACCAACACGGTGATAGTAGGTGCCATGATGGCTGTGAACATCCTCGCGCGCACACACACACACACACACACACACCACACACAGGATAAAATGATTAGACCGCTGGAACATAATTAAATACACATTATAAATGGGAAAATAAATAAGGTGTAAAACAATATCAGCGCGTAATTAGCTTCTAAACAATTATTTGTCTCCCTCCTATAAACGTGTGAATGAAGGATGCATCCCCGCCTACCGTTTATCATGAAAATTAAAGGTGCTCTTCCAATATGTGCTCTACCGCGAAAATTTACATTCCAATACGTGATCTACCTTAGATTATTCGGATTAGCAGCAGGTACGTTAGTTAGCCTTATAAGGCTAACTAACGAAAATATCACGACTTAACCTAACCAATCGTCAAGGGCGTATAGTTGACCTAACGATTGGTTAGGTTGTCATGATATTTTCGTTAGTTAGCCTTATAAGGCTAGTTTCACGGTAGAGCACGTATTGGAATATGGTAGATCACAGTTTCGCGGTAGAGCACATATTGGAAGAGCACCAAATTAAAATCTAGACTTTAGGTGAACTGCGAAAATAGGTCAGTCAAGATTCATTAAACGAAATGAAAGGACATAGCTTAACAACGGATCTATAAATCGGTGAGTGAATCTCTCGTCATAAAAAGTCGCACATAACGTTATAACATAGATGATCACAGAGAGTGACGTTAATATAGGAGTGTTATGAAATGTATTAGATTTATTAACTGGCTGCAAGAGAGAACTTTTTATAGGTGTCTCTTCGAGTTAATTTTCTAATATGGTTTTAGGAAAATAAGCTTATGACAGCGTTGAGTGTTAGCAGCAAATTATCAGAAATCTTTCGCTCGGTGTTTTATGCATCAGCGTTTTCCCCTTACCCTATTGCCCCTGAAATCCTTAAATATTCGATATTTAAATAAACATAAATTCCACTCGGCGCGGTACAAGGGATATTCCTGAAGGTTGTACCTGTGAAAAGGTTGGTGTAAAACCCTGTCCCAATACTAGTTTAACTGCTACAATCTTAATATACCCATCATTTAACCCCATTCACTAAGTAAAACCCTACATGCGACCGCTACAGGGTTTGCAATTTTTTAATAATAAAAAAATCAGGTTTACTCGATTTAAACTCAGATGTTCAAGATACACTGACACAAAAGAAGCCATAAAAGTTCCCTATTCATACCTATAAACTCCTGCAGCACTAATAACATGGAGTAGTTGAAGAAAAACTACAGTATTAACTAATTAATCAGCTAAGTCGTCTTCGAGGATGGATGAAAAATGTAAAGTTCCTATGGCTTTGGACAGTCCAGCCTAAGGAGTTCGCCTTGGAAAACTGCAAAATTAGTATACTTTTACAAAATTTTCATTCATCATTGAAGCTCGGATATGCTCTACGTTTTCACTTGTAATTTAGAAACATATATATATTTTTAAAGTTTTAACTCCATAATTCTCTGCTTTGGGTCAGCAAATTAAGCTAACACGACCATATGACCTTAATCTTTTCTAGAAATGAAATATTCGTTTTATAACAAATAGGTGGAATAAAAAATGAAATTGATTATTATTGGTGGCTTGTAAATAATAAATATGTTTTACAAATCTTTATTCATTTTAGACCAGTGGTTATTATGAATTTAGCTACGGTTTTAAAAATAATTATCACCTATGCCCCTCAGCCTTATTTCTTTTCGGGAAATGAAATATTTTTACATCAAATCTTCTTCTTCTTCTTTCTCTTCGCCCGTTCCCGCCTCTATGCGGGGTCGGCGTTTCTGACCAGCCTCCTCCACACAGCCCGGTCCTGGGCTTCTTCCTCCGACAAACCATTCTCCCTCAAATCGTCCCTCACCTTCTCCATCCACCTTCGCTTCGGTCTGCCTCTCTTTCTCCTGCCATGCACCTCCATATTCATCGTTCTCTTACCCACATAATCTTCGTCCCCTCTCATCACATGTCCATACCATTTCAGTCTACTTTCTTGTATCTTCCTCGAGATTTCTCCAACCTTTGTTGTGCCCCTTATCCTTTCATTCCTTACTCTATCCAACCTTGTCACTCCGCACATCCATCTCAGCATTCTCATCTCCGTTACATCTAGTCTTTTCTCATGATCTTTTTTTATAGCCCAAGACTCAGCCCCATACATCATAGCCGGTCTTACCACAGTCTTATACACTTTTCCCTTAACCCTTGCGCCTATTCTTCGGTCACACAACACCCTGAAACTTTCTTCCAATTTTTCCAACCAGATTGCACTCTGTGTGTTATTTCTGTGTCCAGCTCACCGTCCTCAGCCACTGTCGATCCCAAGTACGTAAACTTACTTACTCTCTTTAACCTCGCTCCCTCTAAACTAATTTCTGAGTCTTGATTTTCGTAGAACCTCAGGTACTCCGTTTTCATTCTGCTGATTTTCAACCCTCCGTCTTCAAAAGCCCTCCTCCATTCCTCCAATTTTCTTTCTACTACTTCTCTCCTGTTGCTGCACAGAACAATATCGTCTGCAAAGAGCATACACCAAGGGGATTGATCTTTTATCCCCTGGGCCAACACATCCATAATCAAAACAAAAAGGTACGGGCTCAAAGAAGATCCCTGATGTAGACCAACCCTCACGGGGAACCATTCCGTTACACCTACACTACTCCTAACCTGGGTTCTTGCTCCTTCATACATACTTTGCACCAACCTAACGTACTTCTCCGGCACACCTTTCTCTCTCATACACCTCCAAACCTCCTGGCGTGGCACTCTATCATATGCTTTCTCTAGGTCGATGAAAACCATGTGCAGTCCCTTTTGTCGCTCCCGGTGTTTCTCCATCAACTGCCTCAGTGCAAAAATCGCATCAGTTGTTCCCCTACCTGGCATAAAACCCAACTGCTCTTCCCCCACGGTTGTCTCTTCTCTTAACCTTTTCTCTATAATCCTTTCCCAAACCTTCGTGTGTGACATAAGCTTTATTCCCCTATAATTTCCACAATCCTGGATGTCCCCCTTCTCTTTGTAGATAGGTACGAGTGTACTATCCCCCCACTCCTCCGGCATTTCCTCTTGTTCATATATCTTCTGCATCAGATCCCACAATAGATCTATGCCCTCATCTCCCAAACAATTCCACGCCTCCACTGGTATCCCATCCGGTCCCAATGCCTTCCCCTTCTTCATTCCTTTCAACGCCACCTTCACCTCCTCCCTACTCACTCCTGAAGTTAACCCTTGATTTGGGACACCATCTTCAAAAATAACCCTTGGGTTTTCCTCATTTAACAGATGTTCAAAATAACTCTTCCATCTATCCATGATTTTATCCTGATCCTTTAAGACCACTCCCTGCCCATCAGCGGAATAAAAATTGAATTTAATTACTGGCGCATTATAAATAAAAAATATGCTTTACATATGTTTATTCGCTTTACTACAGTGACAATTATGATTTCAATTAATGTTTTAAAAAAGACTAACACAGATGTCTTAATTTGACACTATAATCATTAGAGCTATAATTAAATTCTATAACCATATCTTACTAAAAATACGAGGCCACTCAATATACTTTGTCCCACCTATTTTTTTTCTTTCCAAGTTTCCTTGTAAGTTCCAGGAATTTTATACATAAATAGTTAGACTAGTTACATACCTTTTTTACAAGTTTTTATTTTTTAACATAGTCTCCATCCTTTTCTACGGCTTTCCTCCACCTCGAAACAAGGGCCTTTATTCACTCCTGGTAAAAGTCCGCTAGGTTCCGCTGGAGCCACCTCTTAACCTCTTCAACAACCTCATCCTCACTCTGAAACTTTCTTCCACGAATAGCATCCTTCTTTGGCCAAACAAATGGAAGTCTAAAGGTTCCAGATCCGTGCTGTATGGAGGGTGGGGTAACGCGCACATTTTTGTGATGGTCTCTCTTGTTTGCAAACTGTTGTGTGGTCTTGCGTTATCGTGCAAAAGAAGGACGTCTTCCAGTTTTCTCTCCGGTCAAACTCGCTTTATACGTCTCTGGAGTCTCTGTAGGGTAGCAATATATGTCTCTGAGTTGATTGTTTGTCCTTTCTTCATCATGTCCACCAAAATCACCCCTTTCATGTCCCAGAAGATGGTGGCCATAACCTTTCCTGCAGAGGGAGCCATTTTGAACTTTTTCTTGCGTGGGGAGTCTGCGTGATGCCACTCCATGGATTGGCGTTTTGTTTCAGGTTCAAAATGGTGTACCCAAGTCTCATCCCCAGTCAGAAGTCGTGAAAGGAAGTCATCCCCTTCTGTCTCGTATCGAACCAACGACTCAGAAGCAATTTCTTTTCTTTGGGCTTTGGATTCAGTCAGTTGGCGAGAGAAAAACCGTGAACACATTTGAGTATTTCAGTTGTGAATTATCGTATTCACACTTCCTTCACTAATTCCTAACTCCAGTGATAGCCCCTTGTATGTGACGCGCCGATTTGATCGAATGGTGCTGTTAGCACGTTGCATAGGGTGAGATGTCACAGCCGATGCCGGGCGACTGCTGCGTGGCTCATCATCGAGACTGGCTCTACTTCTCTCCGATGATCTCACACGTTTAGACCAGCTTCCTACTGTGCTTCGATCAATAACAGCATCTCCGTAAACGTTTTGTATACGTTTGTGAATATTTCCAACTGTTTCCATCTCTGAGGTTAAGAAATCGATAACAGCTCTCTGTTTACGAGGCACATCACTGTCAGACGCCATTTTCGAAACTGCGTTAACCATCGGTTTTATACAAGGGCGTTTAAAAGCGGTTTTATACAAGGAGGGGAGGTTCAAACTGGAAAAATCCGGTTATGTGAAGCGTAGAAAGTTCAAACTTCAGCCCAAAAGACATTTTAGCCCCATGGCCTATTATTTAGCTAAGAAAAAAGGGTGGTGCAAAATATATTGAGTGCCTCTAGTAAACAGCAACTTTCATTACCATTCTTTATGGCTTACCTCTGCTGCAACGATTAATTAGCAGTTTTCACGTTCAATCTTTTTTATTCATATACTGTTAATACAGCGATTTTTTGTTTTAAATTCTTTTGATTTAAGTCCGTTGTTTAATTCAAGTTGATTTAAATCACTCCCGAAGCCCCGATATTATCCTAATTTACACACAAACACTTACAGACACACGCGCGCGCGATTACCACGTAAATTATCTTACAGAAATGAACGGTCAAAACATCTGCAACTTAACACTTTGTGCTACATGTACTATATCTCTTCTGGTTATTTTACCGCAATGGAGATTTACGCCGTTGAATGCAGTTTCATTTTCACCGACTCGCAGATGGGGCATGCCAATTATTTGGTCCCCATATTGGCGAATCGTTTTTGAAACATTCATTTAATTAGAACGGCAATGCCCTTTTTAGTCAAGTTCATATATGCTTAGTTAGTTAGGCAGCTCCGCTCACAATATTGAAGCGCATAAATATAGAATAAGGCCTCTAGGTGCTGCAGAATTCGAGGGTGGATACTAACTTACAGAGAAAGGTCTGGTGCTGATTGATGCTATAGAAGAGGGTTAATACGCGAAGCAACCCCTACGAGGATCCATCATCCCCTCATCAGACGTGCCCCATATTTTCGTTGATGAAGGAGGGGACGAGCGGGATGTTCCCTCATATGCTGAGATTCAGGTGGTGAACATTGCATCGGATTCAGAACCTACTCCAGATTACCCCCTCACTGATGGGTACCCCACCACACCGATCCTCCAGCGCTTCACCCGTCGTGAGTAACGTTTTTTATATTTGCGGGAATAAATAATAATAACCACAATAGTCTTTACGAAGCATGGCGGGGATCGCAAACGTTAATAAAAAAAAAAATACTGCGGCTATGGTTTTGCTGAAAGAAGGAATAAATTGCGGTGGTAATTAAAGGTACCCTACTACCGAGAACTATATATATATATATATATATATATATATTTATATATATATACACAAGGTGAGTCAAAAGTCTCCATACATAGGCAAAATGGTCATGATAAATAAATGATTATTTATTTTTTATTTTTTGGCAGGTGATGTGCTGAGATGCCCTTGTATAGAGCATATTTGTGACTTACAAGTGATTGCATAATAAAGTGACCATTTTGCCTATGTATGGAGACTTTTGACTCACCATATATATATATATATATATATAATATATATATATATATATATATATATAGGTAAAAATGAACAATTAATAATTCCTAGATTCTTATATTAATTCGTATAATTCTTATACAATTCGTATATTTATGTAAATCCTTATATTTATATAATCCTTATATTTATATAATCCTTATATTCATTATATTCATACAATACTTATATTTGTATACATTTATATTCATATATTCATTTTTACATTGAGACCAAAATCGCATAACGCTTACGTGAGTTTGGATAAATTTTTGATTTGCTTTCTATTTTATTTCTGGCAAATAATTGGTGAATTGTTTCTTTTTAAATTACTTAGTATTTTTTTAGATTTAGTTTAATAAGGAAACCTGATTAAATTCTGCAATGTTCATTTTCTGTATACATTCTCTCTTCGTTATAAAAGATGAAGTCATGTCCTGCTTAACGTTTAATTTTAAATCTTAAGCCTTTAATTTTTTCTCATATGCATGTTTAAGTGTAATTCATAACAAAATGCATATTTCAATTTCCATTTTTAGTTAACTCGGCAGATTATGATTACATCAGATCTGTCAATATGCGGTTTAAAATTAAAATATGGCTTCATCTTCAAATATCTTGCTTATCTGTTTAGACGTTGCCACAATTAAAATATTTAACTTAGCTTCAAATATTTTGCAAAATAATGCAGCCTATAGTGAATAAAACAAAACAAGTCAACATTAAATAATAATGATGTCCACAAAATTTGGGTATATAAACTCGTGTAATTTTTCAAATTGTCAGTCTGATTGTCCGATCTAACTTAGAGGCTGAGCATTACCTGTAACATTTTAGCAGTAAACTACAGTAAGAGAATATCTTTGTCTTCTTCTTCGAGCCTTGCACTGTTCAGAGAACTTAGTCTTAAATAGAGCAAAATAATATTTTGATACGTTACAAGAAGAATCGGGGAACATTCAGAGAATTTAGTAAGATCCACAGAATCCTCCGATTCACTACAAGAAGAAATCGGAGAGTAGTATAGGAGAAATTTCTGCGATTTTCAATAGGGTAGCAGATACTCCAGAGTAACAAATCTATTGCTGTCACCTAACCAGAACCCCCGTCAACTCCGAACCGACAAAGGCCATAGACGGAGGGGTTAACAACTGGCGACCTCTGCAACCACGATTCTTCCAGTCTTCTAGACCCAGGAACTAGAACCAACATTCAGTTGGCCAGAGTGACACGACTTCCAGTTCTTCACATCAATCATTCGACCGGTGTGTCACGACTCCAAATTCTCCACGCCCATTCTTCGTCCAAGAACAAGTGGCCAGCAAGACACGTCTTCAGGACACGTCTTCAAGGATTTCGCCCTAGAATCTTGTTAAGTACAGATCTTTTTTTCAAATTAATTACTAAACATTTGAGAAGTCAGTATTATTAACCGTCAATAATTAGTATCAAGCCAGAATCAACACAAAAGACAGTGAACATTCCATACACCAGTGATACATTTATTTTTTTTATTGAAACCGAGTTATTCCCACTATTATAGTTAGCATAAAATAATTTTAATTAATGTGCCAATCATAATATTACCGTACATTCACGTACGTTCGAGTGAAATTTGCTTACATTTTTTTTATTATTTTGTTTACAATTTCTTCCAAATTTTTCTCTAGTTAGGTAAATTGTTGTGCGTTGTGCATTATTTGTGTATTTTTTAGATAGAGTAGTTAGGAAAGTAACTCAAGTGATTATTCCATAGATTAAGATCGGTCAAGCAGACAGAATTAGAATACATTAACAGTACCTTCACATATGAACGATTCAGACGGTGCGCTTTCTGACATTGAAAATTCCCCCTACACCCATTTTTCCTCTAACCCCGCGCCTTTGAAACATATTTCCAAATACGCAAACTTCAGATCAAGCGCAAGTCAACATGTCTCAAACGGCTTCCCCAGCATACATTAACTTAGGTAGACTTGTAAACCTTCCCCACACTGGCCTAATTTTTAATGGAACCATAGATAACAACTTTGTTGAACCACGCGTTAGACGTTGGACTGAGTCTCTAGAACAACATTTCTTACACGAAAACATCACCGATGATGATATAAAGATTAGGAAAGCTAAAAGGTTTATCGACCCTAAAAAGGGGAATTCCCATGATACAGTTACCTACGTCCCATCCATTAGCGAAGCAACAACTTGGGACAATTTTAAAAAACACTTATTAGAATTTTTCAAAGAAGTAACACTTGCACAACCCTTAGCCACATTAGAAGCTGTCTTCCAAGCTAAATGGAAGAAAGAAGAACATGAAGATTTAAATAATTTTATTACACGAACACATAAATTCGCAGAAGTCCTCCGAGCCGCAGAAAATGCATGTGACATTACATTCACTTCAAAGCAAAGAAACCTAATAGTAGCAGCAACCATTTAGCAAAACCTACCCGAAGCACCTAAAAAAAATTTCAAGAGTGTCTAAATATTGACAAACCAGTAAGTGTAGCCATAAATAAAACACGGTAACATTACCCAGATTGAGCAAGCCAGAACTATCGGAAGGTAGAGAGACCCCCATACACTACATTCAGCAGCATCTACAAAAACACCAACAGCAACAACAACAACCCTATAAATCTAGGCCGATACAGGGCACACCACCTCAGAAACAAGCCCCACAATCCCAGAATGCACGACCTCCTCCGCAGTCTTTTAATTGCGATAGTTTTGGGCACATGATGAGTCAATGCAATTACCCAATGCAATTACCCATGCAGGGTACAGGCTCCACTTCCAGAGATCAAATCACCAACGTTCCCAAAAACCCTCCAATTCGCAGAAACCAGTTAGCTTCCAACCTCAACAGAACTATCCACCAAACAGATCACGACCACAAGGTCAACCACACTATTACCCGATGTACAGACCCCACTACAATCAGCAAGGTCGGATAGTCCGGTACGTAGACGTACCCGTTGAAGAATCAGTTTCCCCAGAGTACACTTTCCAAGAAGACCCTCCAGTGTATGAAGATCCCGTAGCATATGAATCAGGTCCTCCCATAGAAGTCAATTCAAGTTGTTTTTTAGATCACTCTCGGAGGCAGCAGTTAAGCCTCCTCCCTCCTAAATACCAGTAATAAACCCAAATACACACATAAACTTCCCATCCGGATTATAGGTGCGAACCTACTAGATTTAATAATAAATTGCAGGGCAGATAACCGAGATTTAACCGTTCTCCTAGATGCAGGGGCACATGCAACATTAATTAAGAAACAATGTGCAGATGAGTTACTAGAGAGTACAGATTATAAAAATGAAATTAAAGCACCTTTCTGCCAACTCAGAGGAGTTACAGGCACACCCATACCTAAATATGGAGAAATCGAATTATATTTAGAAGTTGGTAACGCGGTATATCCCGAAAAATGTTGTATTGTGGATGCAGTCGCCACCTTTCAGACAGATATGTTACTAGGTATGGATTTCTTCAACAGGAATCAATAGGAAATTTATGCAGCCGGAAAATTAGTTAAGTGTAGAAATAGGACACACCCTCTCCATGAGAATAATAGACAGCTTAATGCAAACAGAATCAGTTCAGTTCTGATTTTCGAAAGAAATAGGAAACCCACTCCAGTTCATAGCAGTTCAAGTCAGTCGGTTGCATCCAGAGGGACAACCGCCCCACAAATCAGCCCCCAGAGTAATCAGTTCCAGTTGTTGAATCCAGGAAGATCAACAAAGTTAGTTTCCAGTCAGTCAGCTTTCAGACAGCCAGATTCCTGTCAGTCAGTTTCCAATCAGCCAGTTTCGAGTCAGTTATTTTCCAGTCAGCCAGGTTCAGTTCAGCTAGTTTCAGTTCATTCAGTTTCAGTTCATCCAGTTTCAGTTCAGCCAGTTTCAGTTAACTCAGCAGTTGAGATTCAAAATCCAACTGAAACGATTTTTCAGCCAATAAGGCAAATTTTAATCGCCGAACCAGAGTCAGATTCACAATTTTTCATATGCCCTAGAGAGCATATAACAGTAGCACCTTATGAGAAGATTTGTTTCCAAGTAAGAGTAGTAAACGGTCAAGGAAAACTATTAGAGTCAGATCATACTCTTATTACCGAGAAAAGTAATTTCAAGAGAGATGTTCTTATTGCCCAAGTTCTTAGTCATAGTCAGAATTCAGCTCTCCCTGTTGTTTGTTTAAACAAAGGAAAAAACCCTACTGAATTTACTTCAAATCAGAGAATAGGAACTGTTTCCACAGTAGAAATAAATTCAGATTTTCTCACAAGTACTATAAATTGTGCTTCCAGTTCCTTAGAGTTAAACCCTTCAGCATTAAAAGAATAATATAAGAAATGGCTGGAGCACTCCCTTCAGGAGTCACCAGCCTTGCTGGATCCCAAACTACTAGAATAACTTCTCGATTTCCTGATAAGAAATATAGATGTGATTGCCCTTAAAGGAGATCCTCTGGGCCGAACTAATTTGGTCCCCTTCGAAATAAAGCTGGAACCCAATTCCAAACCCATCTTCATTCCTCCCTATAGGGTTCCACATTCCCAATTAGTCACTATTGAGGAACACATCAAGGACATGTTGAAGCAGGATGTCATTCAACCTTCAGCTAGTCCCTGGTCCGCTCCTATGATTCTTGTTTCCAAAAAGGACGGAACATCTCGCCCTTGTATAGATTTTAGACGCCTAAACCACATTACTATCCCAGACCGTTTTGCTATTTCAAACATGCAGGAAACAATTCTGAACGTAGGGAGAGCTAACTTCTTTTCATCCCTCGATTTAGCATACGGTTATTGGCAAATGGAGGTCAGTCCCGAAACTCGGGCATTGACTACTTTCTCCACTAACTGAGGCCATTGCGAATTCCAGGTTTTACCTTTCGGAGTCCGGAATTGGCCTGCTAATTTCTTTTGGTTGATGAATATAGTCCTTTCCGACCTATTGGATGTCGAAGCTCTCGTCTACTGTATCTTGACGATATTATAGTTCGGATATAAAAACACACTTTCGACGTCTTCAGAATGTGCTATCACTCTTGAGAAAAGCACACCTTAAACTGAAACTTGCAAAGTGCAACTTTTTACAGGAATCTTTGGTATACCGAGGATTTCTACTATCATCCACTGGAATTAAACCTGATCCAGCCAAACTTGAAACACTGGAAATGTACCCTGTACTTAAAACCATCGACGCCGCTCATGCATTTATTGGATTTGTCGGATTCCATCGAAATTTTATCCCCCAATTTTCAAACATTGCTAAACCCATTACCAATTTGTTCCAGAAAAATGCTAAATATAATTAGGAATCTGATCACCAACATGCCTTTGAAACTTTAATCTGTAAACTAACCTGTCATCTCATCCTCTAATATCCCGATTACATCAAACCCTTTGTCATAGCCACAGATGCTTCCTCCTATGGACTAGGAGCCATCTTATTAAAGGATGTACATGGTGTGGAATTACTCATTGTTTATGCCAGTCAACTTCTCTCTGGACCTCACCGGAATTATTCCACTACGGACCGAGAGGCCCTAGCTGTATATTGGGCTTTGAAAAAATTCCGAAATATCGTCTACGGATACGATATACTTATCAAAACTGACCATAAGCCACTCACCTATCTCTTCAAGGACAAGCTACTTAAAGGACGGTTGAGTAGATGGGCTCTGTTGATTCAGGACTTTGCGGCAAAAATCGTATAGAAACCAGGAAAACTTCAAGTTATTCCAGACGGATTGTCGAGACTCAAGCTCGACACCCAAGTGAATAGGATAGAAACTCCTGTGTTCGACTACGAATGTCTGCAATACTCCCACCAACAGGACCAACACATCCAGAACCTTCGGGCTCGCCTGGAACAAAAGGAACCATCAAAAGTAAAAGAACAGTACACCCTAAAAAATGGGCTCGTACATTTTAGGAACGAAGATGGAAAAGACCTCGTGGAAATACCAAAGGATCTCGTTGATATAGCCATCGGACTTTGTCACGACTCACCTTTCTATGGCCACATGGGGCCGGATCGCACCATCAAGTCTTTTGGAGCGATACCGTTTTCCTGAAATGAACAAAATGGTACATGAATACATCGCTGAATGCTCGTCATGTTTAAAACATAAAGGCAACTTATTGTCCACAGCTCCCATGCATAAATATCCAGAATGCCAACGGCCCTGGCAAAGAACTGGAATGGACATACTGGGACCATTCCCCAAAGCATCAAAGGGAAACCAGTACATCATTGTGTTTACGGACTATTTCTCGCGTTACAGCGAAGTAGTTGCCATTCCAAACCAGACCTCGGAAACTGTGGCAAGAGCCCTAATGGAACGCGTCAACCAAAACCATACTACTCCTTCCATCCTAATTTCGCATAACGCCCTTAGTTTCACTTCCAAACTGTTCGAGTAACTCTGTAACATGTGTAAATCAAAAACACACATCGTGGCATACCACCCGCAGGCAAACGGCTTAGTGGAAAGACACAATCGGAAGATCTTAGAAGCCTTTCGCCACGTTGTCGCTGCATCCTCCCGTACATGAGATGATTCCCTCCCCATGGTGCAAACAGCCATCAACAACGGCTATAACGTGTCTATCGGGGACACCCCTCATTTCGTCCTATATCAATAGGACAAGCGGCTATCTTTTGATTTGCCTGACCAAATCGACCCGGCAGTTCTAACACCTTCCGAAATGGCAGAAGCAAATCAGAAACTAGTTGAACGATCTTTCAAAATTTTTGACATAATCCGATATGCCCTAGACCAACGAACCCAATAGATGGAGCAAGAGCAACATAGGTGTCATCCCCGTCAGCGGACTATAATCGTCGGTATGCGATGTTACATAAAGAGCGTGAAACCGCCAAGTGCTCATCGCAAATTATATCCAAAATGGGATGGCCCAGATAGGATTATGAAAGACCTCAGAAAGAACCGTTACGAAATCCTCGACCTCCGAGACCATTCCAAACTAAAGATCATTCACGCTGATAATTTAAAGATAGCTGCCGAACAACACCTTCCCGAAAAACATCTGCGAGGCGTTCGAGCAGCCTATCTATCAAAAGATCAAGGTATTAACAAATCCAGTAGGGACCACAAAACCGAAGTGGTCACCGCAGATACCACTTCCCGTGACGAATATTGGTACCTTGTAATATCCCCGACCCGAGAGTCCCATCGGAACCAGACCCTGGAGAAACCCCTTCTAGAGGATCACTCAGTGGAACTCCACCATCTGCTCCGTCACCACCCTCACCGATTGATGATCGACGCACGGACCCTACATACCGGCCGCACATGCATCAACCACGTGAACTAGAATTTTCACAAAAAAAACGAACATACTCAGAATCCGAGCTTAATATTCGATCCCCACTACCACCTAAGCGATGCCGACCATTCTGCACACAAACACAAACATCTACACGACCACAAACATCAACACGACCACAAACTTCTACACGACCACCAACAGCTCCGTATAATTTAAGACGTAGATATGAATAAAATTGTTCCCCTTATAATAATGAGATTACAATTAACAACCGTACCCCTTTCTGTCTGAAACTAAGTTCAAACCTACTATAAAAATCTAGAATTCCGCCATGAAACCGGTGATCATCCTACCCTGACTTCATGCCCCTAAGTGGAATGATCAATTGAGTCGTTTTAAAATTTCAGATGATAACCAGACTAACCTTTTACAAATACTACAAATACGAATACTACCTGTAACAATTTTTTCAACATTTGCCGTTAGTATCATCAATGTGTATGCTATTATCATCGGGTTTGGTATGATTGGTCCAATGACGATTGGTCCAATGACGATTAGTTTAAGGCCGATTCGTCCAAATGATAATTGGTCCAATGGTCGATTCGTCCAATGGATGATTGGTCCAAATGCATATTTTTATTAAATATTAATAGGTATATAATAAGTATATAATAAGCAACTTTGTTATGAAATATATTAAAATATGAGTATATTAATAAATCTATAACACATACAAGTTAATGCGAATGTATACACGCTGCACACACACGCACACGTATATATATATAAATAGATAAACTGCTTTGACATGTAAGACTAACGCTTAATTTAGACTAATTTAAACTAAGACAACAATAGAAGTTTACATTTGAAACCAGCTTTAAGGTTTAGTCAGTAATCTCCTAGATTTTGTACTGTTCGCACCTTTCTTCTCTCCAAAATTAGTTACCCTACCCATGGAGCCCGTTGTGTGCGAAACTGTGAAATCTGAAAGAGGAAAACCAAAGCTTGCGGTGAGTGGCTATTTATTTACAATGCGAGGGAAGAGGATTCAAAAGACAACTCAGAAGGAAACATATTATTTGCGATGTGAGAAGAGAATCTGTAATGCTACTGCAGTTACACATTATCGAGAAAATTGCCATTTCTTAAAAAGTGAAAGTGAGCACACTTGTGGATCTGCGGAAGCTAGTCGTTTTCATGTAGTGAAGTGCCATAATGAAATTAAGCAAAAAGCCAAGGACACCAGTGAAAAACCTTCTCAACTCATTCAAGGGGTTGTTAGTCAAGTCAACTCATCCATCGTACCATATATTGGGAAGAAGGAATCATTTAAGAAGTTGGTAAGCAGAGTACGAAAAGATAGCCCTCAGAGCCGACAAATTTAGATGACTTATCTATTCCAGAGGAATATAGGAGAACACTTTCTGACGAATTATTTTTAGTTAGAGAATCAAACATTGGAAATGACAAAATTTTGATATTTACTACCTCTTTTAATTTGAAGAAACTTGAAGCAGCACATTTTTGGATCATGGATGGAACCTTTAAAACCGTTCCAACAATTTTTACTCAGTTGTACACTATTCACGCACCCGGTGGACCGCATGAAAGAAGCTGTATTTTACCTTTGGTTTATGTGCTGATGTCACAAAAAAATACGGAATGTTATGTCCAGTTTTTCCGCCATATTCTCCAATATGCTGCAGAAAATCAAATTACCCTCTCCCCCGAAATGATAATCACTGATTTTGAAATAGGGGCTATAAATGCAAGTAAATGTGAGCTGCCAGATACACTCAACAAGGGTTGTTTCTTCTATTTTGGACAAAGCATTTACAGAAAGGTAATTTCTTGTGGTCTTAAATCTCTATATTCTAACAATGAAGATTTCTCAATAAAAATCAGACAAATGGCTGCGCTCGCTTTTCTTGCACCAAACCAAATTGAAGAAGCGTGGTTACAACTTAAATCAACAATTCCAGATGAAGGCACTCCTGTAGCAGCTTATTTTGAAGAAAATTATGTTCGCGGTAAAGTTCGACGAGTATTACGTGGCCAAGAATTGCGACATCCGCCACTTTTTCCACCATCTTTGTGGTCGGTAAATGACCGAGTAGAGATGGGGATACCGAGAACTCAAAATAAGGTCGAAGCCTGGCATCGGCGCTTTGAAATTTTAGTAGGTTCTCCTCATGTAGGTCTTTTTAAAATAATAACCGAGATGCGAAAAGAGCAGAAACACACCGAAGGCGTAATTGAATGCATAATCCGCGAAGTCACATCAAAACTCAGAAAAAAGGACATCCAACGGGAAAGCAGGATTTTAAGAATATTCTAAGAAGCCGACCAATATGATGTCTTAGATTATCTTAGGGCATTAGCTCACAATTTGAGGTTTTTTTAATATGTTTTGAATTGTGTTTTATAATCCTCTTATTGAGACCATTTTAATATTATTTTCAGTATAAATAAATTATCTTTTTTTCTTATTTCTATTTCCCTAAAGTGTAGATCTCTAATTTATATATATATATTATATTTATATATTTTCTAAGTTTAGACCAGTTTCCTGATTCGACTAATCGGCCATTAGACCAATTGTCTTTTGGACGAATCAGTATTGGACCAATCATCCATTGGACGAATCGACCATTGGACCAATTGTCATTTGGATGAATCGGCGTTGGACTAATCGTCATTGGACCAATCGTCATTGGACCAATCGTCCCGATCCGATTATGATCGGTATATTTGTAGTGAAAAGACTATTCTCGCAATGACAAAGAAAAACATTGTACTATGTCAAACTATTTATGCACGGCCAAGAGTGAGTCCTCATAGTGCCTGAAGTAGACTTAACCACCCCGACTTAAGTTATGTATATAAATCTGTATTATAAAATACCCATTAGTTATCATCTAGTTAGAATTAGTTAGGATGTTATATTATTGTGTTAATGTCATTCTAGAGGAAAGAGCCCTATAAAAATGAAGAATGAATAATTCCTAGATTCTTATATTAATTCGTATGATTCTTATATAATTCTTATATTTATATAAACCCTTATATTTATAGAATCCTTATGTTTACATAATCCTTGTATTTATATAATCCTTATCTTTATATATTCCTTATATTTATTTAATCCTTATATTCGTTATATTCATATAATACTTATATTTGTGTACATTTATATTGAAATATTCATTTTTACATTGAGACCAAAATCGCATAACGCTTACGCGAGTTTGGATAAATTTTTGATTTGCATTCTATTTTATTTCTGGCAAATAATTGGTGAATTGTTTCTTTTTAAATTACTTAATATTTTTTTTTAGATTTAGCTTAATAAGGAAACCTGATCAAATTCTGCGATATTCACTTTCTGTATACATTCTCTCTTCGTTATAAAAGATGAAGTCATTAAGCCTTTAATTTTTGCTCATATGAATGTTAAAGTGTAATTCATAATAAAATGCATATTTCAATTTCCATTTTTAGTTAACTCGGCAGATCGTGATAACATCAGATCTGTCAAAAAAAAAAAATTAGACTAACACAAACTTAGTTGTAGCTTGTTGAGTAAATTAACCCACTTTTTGTTATTCTTTATACTTTTTTTCCTCTTCTCTCCTTATTTGCATCTCTGTAACTCTCTTTATTGCATGTCTGGAGTTTGCATGGTATGATAGTGTTTGAGTTAAGAATGTGTTGCATGGTTTGTAATGCGTTCTTATTTTACTTCTTTTCGTCTTTCACGGCTTTCCAGCCTAGTGGGCTGCATCCTCTACCTCCCTATGGAGTGAGGATCGGTCTGCAACAGCTGGAAGAATGTGTTGCTTTGAGTTAAGATTGTGTTGTTCTTCAGTTAAGAATGTATTGCATGGTTTGTAAGCGTTCTTATTTTACTTCTTTTCATCTTTCACCCCTTTCCGGCAGAGTGGGCTCTACCTCACTATGGAGTGGAGGACCGTTCTGCAATCTTTCCTATTCTCTCCGACTATTTTTCTGACTTGTCGGCAGTGGCCGGCGGATGATGATGGTGAGTCTTTTTTTCTCTTTTTCTGAATGTATGTTAACCCACGAGTGATACGTGTTGCTACTTACTTAACCCCTTATTCTCTTCTCTTAACCCCCTACTCTTTCTTATCTCTCGGGCTAACATTAGAGTGGATCTTAGGGTCTTTGTTAGCCTTAGCTTCTGTGTTGCATGGTTTGTAATGCGTTCTTATTTTACTTCTTTTCGTCTTTCACGGCTTTCCAGCCTAGTGGGCTGCATCCTCTACCTCCCTATGGAGTGAAGGATCGGTCTGCAACAGCTGGAAGAATGTGTTGCTTTGAGTTAAGAATGTGTTGTTCTTCAGTTAAGAATGTATTGCATGGTTTGTAAGCGTTCTTATTTGACTTCTTTTCATCTTTCACCCCTTTCCGGCAGAGTGGGCTCTACCTCACTATGGAGTGGAGGACCGTTCTGCAATCTTTCCTATTCTCTCCGACTATTTTTCTGACTTGTCGGCAGTGGCCGGCGGATGATGATGGTGAGTCTTTTTTTCTCTTTTGCTGAATGTATGTTAACCCACGAGTGATACGTGTTGCTACTTACTTAACCCCTTATTCTCTTCTCTTAACCCCCTACTCTTTCCTATCTCTCGGGCTAACATTAGAGTGGATCTTAGGGTCTTTGTTAGCCTTAGCTTCTGTAGATCTGTTGATCTTCAAATATCTTGCTTATTTGTTTAGACGTTGCCACAGCTAAAATATTTAACTTATCTTTAAATATTTTGCAAAATAATGCAGCCTATTGTGAATAAAAACAAAACAAGTCAACATTAAATAATAATGATGTCCACAAAATTTGTGTATATAAACTCATGTAATTTTTCAAATTGTCATTCTGATTGTCTGATCTAACTTAGAGGCTGAGCATTACCTGTAACATTTTAGCAGTAAACTACAGTAAGAGACTATCTTTGTCTTCTCCTTCGAGCCTTGCTCTGTTCAGAGAACTTAGTCTTAAATAGAGAAAAATAATATCCCGATACGTACAAGAAGAATTGGGGAACGTTCAGAGAATTTAGTAAGCTTCACACAATCCTCCGATCCACTACAAGAAGAAATCGGAGAGTAGTATAGGAGAAATTTCTGCGATTCCCTATTCGGTACCAGATACTCCAGAGTCCAGAGTAACAAATCCGTTGCTGCCATCTAACCAGAACCCCCGTCAACTTCGAACAGCCCAAAGCCATAGACGGATGGGTTAATATATATATATATATATATATATATATATATATATATATATATATATTAGCGAGGTTCTTATTTTTCGAAACTGCAAATTTCACACCCTGAATATATTCCATTTGGCAAAAAACAAATTCTCAAGTAAATATGAATATTCTTATTGGTAACTCCCACTGACACAAGTTTAGTTAATTATTGAACCATAAATATACAAGTTTTTTATTAGCGTTCAACTATAAGAGTAGATAGTCGCATTTAAAGAACAGCATAAGCCAAAATAGACATTAACAACCGATTAATTAGAAACTAAACTAAGCATATCCTTTATTTTAGGAGTGAAAGCATAATAGATTTGGCCTGGTAGAAATGGATACTTATGAGGCACCGTTAAATACGGACTGATTTTAATAAAACTTCTTTTGTACACATTTTATAATAATAGGTAAAAAACAAAAAACAAACAAACAAACGCGGTGGTGTGCTCCCCAAATTTTATATATTTAATTTTTCCTCTATATATATATATATATATATATATATTAGGGTGTTTCATAAATTAAAAGTTTGGAAAAATTTTAATCCACATGGATCCCCTTGTTCCATTTGCTGAGGAGACTGATAAACCGAAGTATTAATTCAATAGTTTAAAGTTTACGGGTCCCCAGTTTGATGCTCTGGCAGATCATAAACGGAAAAAATTAAACAAAAATCTGTCAATGAATTTTTATTCAACAAACGAGTACCATTTCACTACACATTTTCACAAAGATACAAAAAACATAACCACTTCTTGCGAATCATTTGTCCATAAAATCCTTCTTGGTTTTATTCGGGTATTTCGCCCTATGCTGCATCACAGTTTTGAGCAAATACTGCTTCTGCTCTTCGTTCTTCGTCAGAGAACAGTTGAACTCTTTGGTGAGCGCGATGGCTCTTTCGGCCCGATCGTTGACAACAGAGATTTTGTTAACAGTTGCCGCTGCTTGCTTGAAGCCCTCTACTTCAGTCCACTCGGTAGTCGTCACATCCTGTGAGATCAGATTCCTGCGTCGCTTCTTGGTATTTCCCTTGGAGGAGGATGGAAAAACTTCCACGGTTGGGTCAACGACATCTGAGTCAGTCTCTGACGAAGTTGAAATCACTAAAGCCCCCGTATCTTCTGCAGCTCCTTGTTCCTTCCTGGCCTTCTCCTGTTGTTCCTTAATCTTGTCCAGCCTCTTCCTTTTCCTAATCTCCTTATAGTGAAGCTAAGCTTCATGTCAACAGGGCCCATGCTGCAGGAATTTGGATCTTCACGCTGCATGTCGAGAAAGTGGATGTCCTCCTGATTCTTCATCATTTCCTTAGCCTGTGAATGAGCAATGTCCATGATTTCCTTCGCTATTGCCTCCTTGAACATCGCCTCCTTCACTCGGAAGGACTCTGCTTTATGTGACTTGTGCTTCACAAGCCGGTTGTATTCCTTGAGAAGGGATTCCATCTTCCTCAAGGCCGAATCTCGACGCATCATGGGGATTCTCGCTCTCTCCCAAAATATGAGACAGGCATCCAGGCACAGGTTCAGGCATTTAGTATGTCCAAATTTTTGCTCCTTTTGGTGGTAAAAGTACTTTTTGAGTACTTGCAACTGAGTTGGAAGGCCACTTGATGTGATGTTCGCATCCGTCTGGCCAATAAGAAACACTTCTGTTTTCGCTCTGGTAGACACCTGGAAAAGAAAACAAACTAAATAATTCCACAGAAATAATTTCACATCGTAATTAATTTCATTAATTAAATAAAGAAAAGCAGTAACTGGGACTCGAACCAGTGTCATAGCCGTTTGGCGGCATCGCTCAAGTCGGCGTACACAGAACGCTATCCACTACACCATCTAGGGAGTGGATAGCGTGCTGTGTACGCCGACTTGAGCGATGCCGCCAAACGGCTATGACACTGGTTCGAGTCCCAGTTACTGCTTTTCTTTATTTATAAAACTGATACGTGTACACTACGTTCTCTTTGACAATTCATTAATTAAATAAATTTCAATACCGCAGTAAAATTACATTAATTAGTATCATAAATAATTACCAGCTTAGTTGTCCAATATGCAACAGACTAATTAATTTCATGTAATATTAATAATAAATATCACTACCACAGTAAAATGACAGAAATTAAATAATAATAAATTTCAATACCACAGTAAAATAAGATAATTAGTAGCATATATAATTACCTCCATAGTTGTCCAATAGGCTATACAACACGAACCGCTCAAGTGACGAAGAAAACCGTCTTCACTGCAGGCAGGCGAGAAATGAACTGACAAAAAGTCGTCAAAGTTGGGGACCTCTAAATGCAGCGCGATCTGGTTCAAACTTGCACAAACGTGTTTTCTTGTTCTTTAGAATACGGAGAAACGTGTGGATTAAAACTCCAAGCTCATTTTTATTTTACCCTATAGGTATGAAACACCCTAATATATATATATATATATATATATATATATATATATATACAGAGGCAATGTAATATCTAACCCCGTCGCGATAGTATCCATCATTGAGACAATATGGCTTCTGCAGTTGAGCAGTCACTACGCGATGTTGAGAGCGAGTAAACGATGGGTGTACGCGCGGATGGTTCAGCAGATTATTCTGGGGCGACGGTACAGCCAGGCTGCGCCTCTGTAGACAATTCGGCATCTACACATCTCCCTCTTCGTGCACAGTGAGTTGCTGTAATACCTTCAGCAATGGTCGCACAGCCTCTATTTCGGCAATAGTGATTTAAGACTGTTGTTTGTTTATAAATAATAACAACTATATAGAGGGTGAGCAAAAAGTTCCTGTGTTCCTGTCCACTTCCAACACAGTGCAGGTACAGGTTCACTACACTTCTTGCAGGTGCACAGGGACTTTTCTCTCACCCTGTACCTCATTTTTAATAAGGTTCTTGTAGTGGCTAAAGTTTAACGTGCAAAATCGGGAAAAATAGCGTAAATACACAATTATTCATACTATTGTGAAGCTGCTGTATTTATTATTAATAGTAATTAATGAAGATTATTCAGTTAAGACAGTGATATGCTTGTGAAAACATTATTATTATATCGCCTGAGAGTAGAAATATTAACCGTATATATCTCAATGCCCGTAGAAAGCAGAAATTATTGGAAACAGACTCCGACAGCCTGGACGATTTCGTGGTTCAGCCCCCTACCCCCCCAAAAAAGAAGAAAAAGCTTACGCGATTGTATGATGTTACAAATGTATTAATTATCATGTTTATCATGTGTATATGTATATAAACATGTGATGAGATATTTTAGCACACACACACACACACACACACACACACACGGGGCTGGAGACAGAAAGACGGTGACTTGGTTGATTATTTGCTTCACAGCATAGTCTCTAAACATTATTAACGCTGTCATTAGCAATATAATAATAATAAAAAAATATTCGCAGCCAGGGTCTCAGAAGCGATAGAAGAAGACGCTACACGACAAGATTTACAGACGATGAAGATGACTGGTGCATATAGGAAATTATCGCTTAGGATCCCCAAAAGTCCATTCGAGTGTTTCGACGGTGGTGTTTGGCGAAGATGCTGAATCTTGGTAGATGTAATTATTTAAGATATTGGGATCTTTTCGGTTTGACGGCCTGTAATATTTTTTAACATTACTTGTTTTTTATTGTCCAGTTTTAATCGAGGATTTCAAAAATAACATTCATGTTTTAGAGAAACAAATAGTGAGGCAGTTATAAATTTTAGTTTAGAGAATATCATATACGCTTTAAGATTCCAAAATCCCTGAAAGTTTTAGGTCAACTGTACGCTCATGACGATTGGTTAGGTTAAGTCATGATATTTTCGTTTGTTTTGACAGTAAACTAACGAAAATATCATGACTTAACCTAACCAATCGTCAAGGGCGTACAGTTGACCTAACCTGGCATTCTGTTAACCTAACTGGGCATTCATTTAACCTAACCAGTTGGTAGAGACTTGAATTTGATGGTCCCGTAGCCATGACTCGTTTTTTTCCGCTGGCAGTCAAACCAAAAAGATTCCAATATGGTTTAAAAATATATATTTTAAATTTGTTAAATTGCATATAACTGCGTTACTATTTCTTTCTCTAAAACATGAATGTTATTTTTGAAATCCTCGATTAAAACTTTAGAGAATATCATATACGCTTTAAGATTCCAAAATCCCTGAAAGTTTTAGGTCAACTGTACGCTCATGACGATTGGTTAGGTTAAGTCATGATATTTTCGTTTGTTTTGACAGTAAACTAACGAAAATATCATGACTTAACCTAACCAATCGTCAAGGGCGTACAGTTGACCTAACCTGGCATTCTGTTAACCTAACTGGGCATTCATTTAACCTAACCAGTTGGTAGAGACTTGAATTTGATGGTCCCGTAGCCATGACTCGTTTTTTTCCGCTGGCAGTCAAACCAAAAAGATTCCAATATGGTTTAAAAATATATATTTTAAATTTGTTAAATTGCATATAACTGCGTTACTATTTCTTTCTCTAAAACATGAATGTTATTTTTGAAATCCTCGATTAAAACTGGACAATAAAAAACAAGTAATGTTAAAAAATATTACAGGCCATCACACCGAAAAGATCCAAATATTGTTGTTGTTCAGTAAATAATAATCCTCACACCTTGTATGATTTACTCCGATGAGTTCATGTATATTTTTAAGTACGGAGCAGTGTACTTCGTTATAGCTTAACTGAAGGTAAATTATATTGTAATATATAAGACCATGCATTGCGCCAATATATATATATATATATATATATATATATATATATATATATATATATATATATATATATATGTATGGACCGGCTACTAAAAGTCGATGAAGTGTATTCGCAGAAACACGATATTCTTTTTAATGCAACAAAAACTAAGGTTATCCAATTCTCTCCTAAAAGCTGTAATCAGACGGGTGATATTAGGTTTAAAATGAGAGGCGATTTAATTGAGGAAGCACATCGAGAGTTTAAGTATTTGAGTCAAACCAACACCTTAATCTATGGAATTCATGGTACGAAAACAGCTGTCTGTAACTCCACTTAACTTCAACATTACTGTATTATTTTTATGGCGTATATATAAGTATGTGAACGGTCATTGTGTAATTAATATTTGTCATGTTGGACAATAATCCTTTTCATTTTCATATATATATATATATATATATATATATTAGGATTTGTCGAATCAAAATTTTAGAGTCGAACCAAATCGTACCAAGCAAATCAATTGGAGTAGATCCTCGAGTCGTCTGTACACATTTTGATGATAGGGTGAATATTAGCGTGTAGCGTCATGAGCGATCTGGAGGCACATTTCAGGTTTTGTACAATCAACCTTGCTGATTTCAGAAAAGAAATCAAAAATTTTCTGCAACAAGTAAAACACCTCCTTTTTCGCATGTAAAAAATACAAAATTCTTGTTAATTACAGTTGGCAACACTGACTGACATGGTACTTCTGGCAGCTTTCTAATTCTTCTCAGTGAGTCATCCCCTGGAATTTCTTAGTTCTACGCTAGCTCGCTTGAGAGAAACAAGTGTCTCTTCTGTGGGTGGGGTGTTCAAAAACCCCAAGGTACTAACGAAAGGTGCGTTTTGTGATATATACATTATACACATTTTTGTTTTGTTGTGTTTTACATTGTTTATAAGTTTGTTATATGTCTTAGGGTATATATATACCTATTGATATTTATATACATAATACATATGTGTGTGTGCAGTATATTTTTATATATATATATTGGTAAACTTATTGTTTACCAATAAACCAAGCCTTATATATATACTCATAATCATATATATTTTTTATTTATACGTTTGTGTTTTTGTTTCAGTGTTCCTGTGTGATACTTGTTGAGTTTTGCTGGTACAATGAGCAAGCAAAGAACACGGGGATCTGCCAGCCACATTGTCTTTGGTTCTCCACTATCAGAGCTTCCTCTGTCTGAACTTTCAACCCGTATACAAGTTGCAAGGCATTTCCTCTTCTTGAAGGAGAACAAGTACACCAGCAACAGGGAGATTCTTCCGGAGGTATGCCAAACACTCATTGACCTTTGGAATCGTGCTAACATTCCATCACAGCCAATCAAGAATATGAAGACGAAGCTGCTCCGATTGATGGAAAAAGGCTCACAAGGCAAGCCTGCCACAAAAACCAAGAAGTTCGAGGAAAGCCTGAATCATTTGTTTGACATAGCTGTCTGCCAATGCGATGATCTGTTTGCATGCCACTGTGAAAAAGAAATGAAAGTTCCACGACGAGAGCATGCCTTTCTGATCGACCAGAGAATCACTCGGATCATGCAGATCAGTCGGGTGGATACGAATGTGACTCAGATGATGGAGAGAAGGACGTCAAGGGAGGATCGGATGCAAGAAAGACAAGAAGAAGAGAATAGAAGAAAAACGGAACGGCAAGAGGTAGCATCCTCTGCAGATGTGGTCGAATCAGCTCAAGCAGAAGCAGACTCCAGTGGTGAAAGTGTTGGTGATGAGTGGATGGGTGATAGTGCCCAGGAGGACAGGAACATCACACCGATTCCCACTGTTGCTTTGGAAGCTGACCGGTATGGTGTATCGAACAGGGCTGCTGCAGCTATCAGCACTGCAACATTGGTTGACTATGGCATCATTAGTTCTGATGACCAGTTAAACGTAATTGACCACCACAAAGTATGGAGAGAACGGCAGAAGGTAGGGAGGGATCTGAAGGAAGCAGTAACTTGCCACGATGTGGAAGTCACTGCTTTATTTTTTGATGGGCGGAAAGACATGACACTTGTCAAAGAGAAAAGGGGGAACAAATGGTACAGCACAAAAAAAGTTGAGGACCACTATGTGCTGGTCGGAGAGCCTGGAACCTTCTATCTAAGCCATCTGACACTGGAACGAGGAACTGGCACTGTCATTGCGGATGGACTTCAAAATGCGATTGAAGAAATGGGTATTGCAGACAAGATAATTGCAGTGGGAGCCGACAGCACAGCCACAAACACAGGGTAGAGAAGTGGAGCAATACACCTGCTAGAGTGCCGCCTGGGTCGCCTTTTGCACTAGTTCATCTGTAGTCTGCATTTAAATGAACTCCCACTGCGCCACTTGTGCAAGGAACTCATCGGCCCAACAGAATCTGCAACTCAATGGAAAGGACCAATTGGCAAAGCTTTGGCCACATGTGAAAGTTTGCCACTTTCCTCTAGAGAAATTCAATGTATTGCTGATCGCCACACTCTCCCGGATGTTGACCTTACTGAATTGAGTCGTGACCAAGCCTACCTCTACAGAATGATGAAAGCGATAAGGCCTGGTGTCATTAATGAGAGAAGCCTGGACCAATCTCCCATGCAAGATGGGTTACAACTGCCAGCAGAATTTGTCGGCTATATGTAGCGATGACGCAGCCAAGTGATGAACTGTATTCACTCACACAGTTTGTCGTGTGCCACTATGGAACCATGTGGTTTAGCATCAAGTGCCATCCAAGGTGCACAGATGGCCCAAAACATTTCCTGGAGCAAATCAAGCTGCTACGATTACTGCCACCAGCTAGCAAGATTGTCACATGGCCTGTGATCCAAAGAAATGCATATTGGGCTCACCCTGAAAATGTTCTACTGGCAATGCTTGCAGATGCAGATCAAGCAAACCGGAAATTGGCCATCGATGTAATCAAGACCATTCGACGAGCTCCCAAACTTGCTCAACAGCAAGTCAGAGAATTTCGGCCACCAAAGATCAAACAAAGTGCTCAGAATTTGAAAGATTTACTTCCACCAGTGGAGGAGTGCACAATGGAACCACCACTTACGAAGCAGTTCTCTGTCGAACAACTCGATAAGATCACTGAAGAACCCCTTGTTGTCCGGATACCATGTCACTCCCAAGGTGTAGAACGCTGTGTTAGGATGGTAACTGAAGCGTCTGGGGCAGTGTATGGAAAGGATTCAAGACATGGTTACATTAGAGCAGTACTTAAATCCCGTGACTTTATGCCGTCATTCAAAACTAAACAAGATTTTAATGTATCATTTACTAAATAAAACTATCTAGTCTACCTACCTACCTACCTACAGTGTATATGTTTATTCCAAAAATAAATTTTTCTATTTTTTCCTAAAAAGCAGTACATTGTAAGGGGTCAAATGATAGCTCAAACCCTAGGAGAGCAAGTGTCCAAAAGTTATGGGTAACTAGCAATTTTCACGATTTTCACATGCGAAAAAGGAGGTGTTGCACTTGTCACCAAAAAATTTTTGTTTTCGTTTATGAATTTAGGGAGGTCAATTGTACAAAACCTGAAATGTGCCTCTTGATCCGTTACACTTTGTCCAATGACGCTACACGCTAGTGAATATATATGTATATATATCGAATTAAGCTTCAAATTAATCAGGTGATTTTTCTATCTAGAATGTTTCTACGCACATTTATTAATATGCCTAAAATGAAATAAATGAGAGCAGAGGACAATGTAAAACCCTTCTAAAAAAAATTTTATTAAGTATTTGAGCGGTGGGTAAATACTAAAGCATGACAAGGATGTTATTGTTTTATATATATATATATATATATATATATATATACACATATACATAACCTGTTCATGGAAGAGTCTGTGTGTGGCGACAAATATCTTGGAAGAACCTATATTCATAGAGATAATCATGAAGTATTTGCTCGTTAGGAGATACACTGGTATTAAAGCATGACAAGGATGTTATTAACCAAGTGTTTATTTTATATATATATATATATATATATATATATATATATATATATATATATACACAAACTCAGAATGGTCCCCTGAGAAACTTATATGTTAAACACAGACCGTGCATGGAACAAGGAACTCTTCTGGGAAAATTAAATCCACTATAGTCCGAATAAGTAATGGTAAATGGCAAATACCATAGTTTTTCTTTTTCATGATGCAAGCCCGACGTGGGCAACGGGTCTCTCGCAAAGAGGTCCCATAAAATTTATGGGACCTCTTTGCGAGAGACCCGTTGCCCACGTCGGCCTTGCATCATGAAAAAGAAAAACTATGGTATTTGCCATTTACCATTACTTATTCGGACTATAGTGGATTTAATTTTCCCAGAAGAGTTCCTTGTTCCATGCACGGTCTGTGTTTAACATATAAGTTTCTCAGGGGACAATTCTGAGTTTGTGTATATTAAACGGACGTGTTATGTGCCTTGAAAAGTGGACGCTCAATGTCCCGGTTGAGGTTTTTAAGTTTTGTTTTTTGGCTAAAAATACAATAGTTACCCCTTTTTCTTTGATGTATTCAATCCGACGTGAATGCAACGAGTCTTTTGCTTATATTGAGGTCCTAAATGTAGCAGGGCTAGGCTGCTTTAAACCCTAGATCCATGTCCCAAAGCTGGATCCTGTCTGCTTTGCAGATAGCTGGTGAGGGAAGCTATATTTATGGGACCTCTTTGCGAGAGACCCGTTGCCCACGTCGGGCTTGCATCATGAAAAAGAAAAACTATGGTATTTGCCATTTACCATTACTTATTCGGACTATAGTGGATTTAATTTTCCCAGAAGAGTTCCTTGTTCCATGCACGGTCTGTGTTTAACATATAAGTTTCTCAGGGGACCATTCTGAGTTTGTGTATATTAAACGGACGTGTTATGTGCCTTGAAAAGTGGACGCTCAATGTCCCGGTTGAGGTTTAAGTTTTGTTTTTTGGCTAAAAATACAATAGTTACCCCTTTTTCTTTGATGTATTCAATCCGACGTGAATGCAACGAGTCTTTTGCTTATATTGAGGTTCTAAATGTAGCAGGGCTAGGCTGCTTTAAACCCTAGATCCATGTCCCAAAGCTGGATCCTGTCTGCTTTGCAGATAGCTGGTGAGGGAAGCTATATTTATGGGACCTCTTTGCGAGAGACCCGTTGCCCACGTCGGGTTTGCATCATGAAAAAGAAAAACTATGGTATTTGCCATTTACCATTACTTATTCGGACTATAGTGGATTTAATTTTCCCAGAAGAGTTCCTTGTTCCATGCACGGTCTGTGTTTAACATACATATATATATATTAGGGTGATGCACAAATCATGACCATCGTGGATTTTTAGGGATACCCCCTCATTTGTTCCAATTTGTCACAAAAACACCCTGTGAGAAATTCCAGGTCAAACAAATAACATTCAGAGGTCGCGCCCGCCAATTGAAAATTTGAAAATTACAAAAAATTAGAGTAAAATCACATTTTTTGAATTTGTTCTTATTTTTGTTGCAGGTTTGTTGCAGGTTGCAGGTTTTGTGCAGGTTTGCTGCAGGCAGAGTGGTAGGTGATGCGTATATGAGCAAATAGCGTTCAAGGAAATCGGTATCGCAGTGTGCTTGTGGCAGTGTCCAGGAGAGGTGCTATATCAGTGAGTCTCTCCGCCTCAATTTCTCTTCTATTTCCTCTATCTTAATAGTGACAAAAATGAGATCAAGAAGCTCAACAGATATCTGGCTGATCGGTCAACAAATAGATAAATTGAATCAAAGTAAGCTTCCATCAAAGAAAGAAGTAATTTCCTTATTCATGAATTATAAACATATCAAGAATGAAACTGTCAGAGAAGCATTAACTTCAACCGTTAATGATGTATTGGAAGGGTGGCAGAGAGCAGGAATACCAACAACCCAGAAATGTAATGTTGTGAAGAAATTAAATAAACTGTATGATGAGTGGCAAGGGCTGAAGAAGAGCAAAGGAAAAAAATCGAAGTTTTCAATAGAGAAAGAGAATACATGGAAAGAAAAATTGGATGGACCTTTGATATTGCGCATGCAAATGCTAACGAGTTAATAACTATTGAGGAAGATAGAGAGTTTCTACGGCTACAAAGGGAAGGTCGAAAGGGTAAAATGATGGCAGTTGATAAGGATGAAGAAAAACGTCGAAAGGAAGCTGCGAAGAGACATGAAAAAATGGATAAGAAAAGGTTACATGAATCAAGTGCATTTGATGAAACAGTTGTTCTTGCAAGCAGCAGCAGTTCCTGCAGTGATTCACCTGCATCTACGGAAGAAGAAGTAGATCTGGAAGTGCCCTCAACATCCAAAAGAGGCCTTCCAAGAAAAAAATTCAAGATTATGAATGAAAATCTGCTTTCCTCATTGGATGTTGCTAAGATCAGCGACCGATCAGCCTCTTTAATAATTATTCCAACGATCGCAAATGTTGGAAAAGATCCAGAGAATTACAATGTTAGCTACTCATCGATTCGCAGGGCAAGACAGAAATCAAGAAAGAAGTTCAGTGAAAACTTGAAAGAAGAATTTCAAGCTGACAAACCCTTGATTGTTCATTGGGATGGCAAACTCCTCGAAGACATTACCGGGAATGAGGTTGTTGATCGGTTGCCAGTCCTAATCTCTGCCAGTGGAGAAGATCAACTGCTTGGAGTGCCAAATATAGATCATGGCACAGGAAAGGATACTGCAAATGCAGTACATCAGGCGATCATTGATTGGAATCTAATAGATAAGGTAAAAGGCATGTGTTTCGAAACAACTGCATCGAACACAGGTCGTAAAAACGGAGCTTGTGTCCTAATTGAACAGAAAATGGAGAAAGATTTGTTGTGGTGTCCTTGTCGACACCATATCCTTGAAATCATGTTGGAAGCAGTGGTATCCCCTGCATTACAGGCTTCATCAGGCCCTGACATTCAGTTATTCAAAAGATTCAAAACAAACTGGAATAAGATTAATCTAACTTCATACGATAAATTAGAAAATTATCCACAAAAGGAAAAAGAGGAAATCATCAACTTTGCAGCAAGAAAAATCAATGAAGATCAACCTCGCGACGATTACAGAGAGTTATTGGAACTGACAATCATCTTGCTTGGCGGTACTCCAACGACTGGAATAAAATTCAGGAAGCCTGGGGCTTATCATAGAGCCCGTTGGATGGCGAAAGTCATTTATTCAATGAAAATCTTTATGTTCAAAAGTCAGTTCAAAATAACAGCAATAGAAGAAAGAAATCTAAAAGAAATTTGTTGGTTGTCTGTTTCAATTTATATTAAGCATTGGTTTTCAGCACCCTGCGCAGCAAGTGCTCCACGAAATGATCTGAGTCTTCTCAAGAATCTTCACAGCTACAAAAGCACAAATGAACAACTAGCAAATGCTGCTTTAGAAAAATTCAAGAATCATTTGTGGTATCTCTCAGAAGAGTTGATCGCATTGGCTTTCTTTGATGATAAAATCAGCTTTGACACCAAAAGAAAAATGAAGGAGGCTCTTACAAAATCTTCGGAGCCAGATCCTCCAAAGAAGACACAAATAGACATCAAAACTATTGACAATAAGCAGCTTGAAGATTTTGTAACTGCTAACACAAAGTCCTTCTTCAGTATACTCGGATTGTCTTCAACGTTCTTGAGCAAACCAGTAGAAGATTGGCTTCTCGATGAGAGTTATTGGGTTGCAAAGAACGTAGTGAATCACATGAAAGTTGTTAATGATATTGCTGAAAGAGGAGTGAAATTGATTGAAGATTATAACAAATTAATTACCAATGATGAACAACAGAAGCAATATCTACTGCAAGTTGTATCAAATTATCGGAAGAAGCTTCCGGACAAAACTAAGAAAACTCTCGTATCTTTGACGCAACAGTAAAATTTACGAGTATATCCATTCTATGTATCTATTATAAATATCTATTGTATTGTATCTGTTTTATGAACAAATGGAAAAGAGGAAGGTGGTATGATAGGCCTCGTGGGGAACTTCCACTCAAAAAAAAAGTAACGTGACGCTTGCTGTACCTCCTGGGTGTCATGGAAATCAGCAAATTTTCAAATGGCGGGCGCGACCTCCAAATATTCGAATTTTGACCCGAAATTTCCCCAGGATCATTTTTCCACCAAATTAAACCAAATGAGAGGGTATCTCAAAAATTTGAAACAAAAACATTTTACTCCCCCACTTTTGCATCACCCTAATATATATATATATATATATATATATATATATATATATTATATATATATATATTATATTATTATATATACCGGGTGTCCCACAAAAAAGGAAACCGAACTTTAAATGACTATAACTAAATAAGTATTCGATCTTTTTCTGCTTTGTAAATGAGATTTTACTCGCCAATCATATTTCTATAAATGGTCAAATTTTTATTGGATTGGTTTAAAAAATGCTTGAACAGCATTGCTTTGAGTGAAGGAAACCAAAATGGGTCTGCGCCAAAAAACTGAATCTATGGAATGGCATAACATACCATATTGTTGTACGGTGAATAAAACATTTTTCGAATCAAACCTTTAATCTATTAAAAACCCAATAATAATCCATTAATCATAATAACAAAAAAAAATCCTACATACCAGTGCCCTCTACGTGCCCTCCATTCCTTTCCATGCAAAGATTAGCTTTGGTTCTCATTACTTGCACTACTTTTTTGATTAATTGTTGATTTGCTTTCAACAAATTGACTTCAAATGTGATTCGTTCCCGTAGCTGATTCAAATCTGCAGGAGGCGTTGAGTAAACTTTACTCTTAAGGTGTCCCCACAGGAAGAAATCACAGGGCGTCAAGTCTGGAGATCTAGGAGGCCACTCAATAGCATGATGAAGCGCAATAATACGTCTGTTGAATACTTCTACTAGTCTATCTCTCACAGCAATTAGCCTATGCGCTGGAGCTCCATCTTGAATCCACCAAACTCGATTGAATCTGTTACGATAATTATCGCGAATTTCTGGAAGTATTTGTTCATTAATCATAGTAAGGTAGAGGGCACCGGTTAGATTATTATCATAAAATAAAGGGCCAATTAGAGTGCCATTTCCACACATTCCGATCCATAGAGACACCTTCTCCTTGCATATGGTGCGGTCAAAGTTAAACTCTGGAGGGTTGTGCAGTGGAGCATATTGCCGGACATTGATTATTGACTCTTCCATCCATGAAAAATGCTGCCTCGTCACCGATCACTATGTTGTCCAAAAAACGATCTGGTTTATGGAGGAGCCATTGTACGAATCTTCTTCGGCGGGAAAGTCAGTCTCCAAGAGCTGAATATGCATTTTGTATGAATGCCATTTAAGATCAAGGTGCACAATACGATTGAATGATGATTTTGTTAGTTGCATCCCATTCTTCCTAGCTGATACATGTGGGTTTTCTAGAAGCAGTTCGCGAACATTTTTAATATTTTCTTCTGTTCTTACTGTTTTGTGACGTCCTGAACTACCTTTGTTCAAATTTAAACTTGTCCCTTCTCTCTCGTACTTTTGAATATTTTTCCAAATGGTGGATTTGGTAGGAGAAGGTCTATCAGGGAAACGTTCCTGAAATGCATCCTGTACTTGTTGAAAGCTACCACTCTTCATCCAACTTGTGACAATAAATATTCGTTGTTCTTTTGATAACTGCATGTTGAAGGGTACGATTGCTGCAGAAAAGTCAAGTTTACCGTTTAACCAGCTCGATTGACTAATCAGAAAGAAGCAAGCGCTCAGCTGTTTCTTCAAATGTAAACAATGATAGCCTAGGCTATGCTGGGACCGTAAGGCTGAAAATGACCGACTTTCTTCACGCGAAAAAATAATACCGTAGGGCCTATTAGCCTAGCTATTTTTTGTCATTCCATAGATTCAGTTTTTTGGCGCAGACCCCATTTTGGTTTCCTTCACTCAAAGCAATGCTGTTCAAGCATTTCTTAAACCAATCCAATACAAATTTGACCATTTATAGAAATATGATTGGCGAGTAAAATCTCATTTACAAAGCAGAAAAAGATCGAATACTTATTTAGTTATAGTCATTTAAAGTTCGGTTTCCTTTTTTGTGGGACACAATGTATAACCTATCCATGTAAGAGTTTGTATGTGTGGCAACAAATATCTTGGAAGAACCTACACTCATGGAAATGATTTTCCACGAATTTCCACGATATTGTGAAGGTTAAAGAAGCGCCGCTGATGTTTGTGTACATTTTCAGTTGGACTGAAAAATTACGAGATACCAAATTGCCAAAAATGTTGAAGGCGTCTAAATATATAATAATAACAATACTAATAATGTTATAATGTTTCAGACTAGCAAAGACCCTAGGATCCACTCATGGCTAGTCTACCTAACGGTGTTTGTAATATATATATTATATATAATATATATATATATATATATATATATATATATATATATATATATATATATATATATATATATATAAAATACTTAACTAAGCTTAGAAATATATTGATCCATCTTAAAAAATATCGTATTTGATCCTTTAATTTACGTTATATAATTAAATTGTAACAAAATGTTACACAAAAGTTTCCGGGGGGGGGATTCTTGTCAATTGTTTTATTAAATATGATCAAGAAATAAAAAAAACACGATTTTAGTTGATTTTCGTGTTGGTATTCCTCCGTATTGGTAATATTAATAATATAGGATCGTCATCCAAAAGGTTTTTATATATAAAGAATTGAATTGATCTCTTTGTACGCGTATAATTTTATGTCTCTCGCCCTGAAGCTCCAATTAGCTATACATAATCTAGACGCTTTAAAGGACAAGTCGCCTATCCAACTACTATACCCAGACCCAATGTCGCTTAACTTCGCTGATCGACTGAAATGACGTGAGTATCCCCATACTTAAATAGTTATAATAGTTAAACACTTAGATCCTTATTTTTCATAATGCCTGCACCATTCAGTGGTTTGCCGTATCCTTTTAGAGGCTTAATTTGCGGAGAATCGTGTTACAAATATATTTTCCCGCTCCGCCCCCTTTTTTTGAAACTCGCTCCAAACGTATACAAATTCTTAACTGATTTTTGGATCTTACTCTCTTCATACAAATATATTAAAATAAACTTTAGTGGGCGTCCAGATAACGAGCTGAGCATATTGAATGCAAACTTGCCCTCTTCCCCTTAAACATTTAAAAGTACAGTTAAAACTAAATTCTTATGAACGTCTTAAATAATAAAGAGGATGGCTAAATCATTTTAAAAAGCACAATTAAAAACTAGAATCTTATAAACGACTTAAATAATAATAAAAGAGAATAGTTAAAAAATGGATTAGCGGGATCACCAAATTGAAATTCCGAAGAAACTTTTTAAAAGCCAATTAACTCAAAATTATACACACACACACACACACACACATATATATATAGTACAAATAAATAAATATAAATAACCTTTGGTTTTATATATATAAACCTTCGGTTAGCTTCCGCCCGAATTGTTCATTCTGACGAAGGTCAAGCTTTTCACTCCACCTTAGACCTACAGTTTAACGTGGAATCCGAACCACTCCCCATCAGCAGCCCAGCGTCTTAACCACTAGGTCACCTAGGGTACCCATTTATCTACCAACCACTTTCTGTATTGTGTGGAAGGATGAACAGCTGGGTTTTGCTGCGCGCCGGCTAAGATGATAAAAAACTTTGTACTCGTCAGTAGCATGGGCGCAAAAGGAGAGAGTGCAATGCAATTGAAATTGTTGATCAATGTTACAAAGGGAATGTTGCATAATTTATGCAATAAGGGGGGTGTTGCAAAATGTTATGCAACAAAGGGGGAGGGGGATGTAGCAAGAGCAACAAGGGTTATGCAACTTGTAGGCGGAGTTACCCACAAGAGAAAGAGAGAAGGAGCGAGAGGAAGAGAGGTATTCTCCTGACAGGAGCCAAGCGCATATTAAGACTTCAGCCGGGCGGCCGTTGTCTTAATATGTTCTTACTCAGCCGGATGGCTTAATCAGCCAGTTGGCCTATCTGGCTGAGGTGCCAGATTCCGCTATTTATTTTATTAAAGCATATATTCTTGCTTAACCAGCCAGTTGACTTAGAAGGCGTAAATGGCTTGTTCAGGTGTACATTATTGAGTTGCCAGATTGAGCTATTTATTTAATTAAAACATATTCTTGCTTACCCAGGCAGTTCACTTAGAAGGCGTAAATGGCTTGTTCATGTGTACATTATTGAGTTGCCAGATTGCGATTATTTATTTAATTAAAGGATATATTCTGGCTTAACCAGCCAGTTGACTTAGAAGGCGTAAATAGCTTATTCAGGTGTACATTACTGAGTTGCCAGATTGTGCTATGCAGATATTTTTCGACAGTTGGTTTAGAAATCCGTTTTAGAAGGCAGCCATTTGCTGTAATTAAATGTCGTGTTCAACCAAAAGAATTAAATAAAACACCATGACGTCATTTTCTTTATTTAGACGAATTAATGGATTCAATTTCATGAAATATATGGAAAATAAATATACAATAGAATATATATGATAAAAAATAATAATAGAATAAGAAATACGAACGATGAATATATAATCAAAATAAATATACAATGGAATATATATTATAAAAAATAATAATAGAATAAGAAATACGAACGATGAATATATAATGAAAAATATACAAAACGTTGTAGCATAACCATCAATATATTAGAACAGGAAAAATATATATATATATATATACACAGTTGTATTAAACAATTAAATATATTGAAAATAATAATATACGAAACGTATAAAGAATTGCATATTAGTACAGGAAATATATATACACACACAATTAAATAATTAAATAAATAAATATACAACAAAATACTTTATGTTCAACGGCGCAAAACGCTAAACTCACACGTAATCGAGATCGAGTCTACATTCACATCGTTATTCCTTTGCATTACATGGTAAAACCGTCCAAGCAGTACTTCACCGCTCAAGTTATACGGATACCTATACTCGATATAAATGGCTTTCATATCGTTCAGTACTATTTTTGTGTCCACTTTACATTCGGCTGGCAAGTTATCTTTAAACACGGTTAAATTCAATCAAAAGCACGCACAAAGAGGTCATCGTTAACCACAACATCATTATTGAATACAAGTTTATAAACACGCCTTTCCAATCGAGAGTTTTTTCTTACCGTCCCGAGCTTTTGAATCGTGAGCTCTTCTTCACTCTGCATAGTGGCAATTGAAATAATCTTCCAAGTCGTAATGACAGCTACTCATTATATAAAGATACAGCTCTTCAAGGTGGACAGTGTAGGCAAACTTTTCCTGTACCGCTCAAGTCCTTTGTACCAAAGTTCGGGATATTTCGAAGAGTCTAAACCTTTTAACTAAGCATCCAGCTCTAGACCATTCTCGCCCTGCTCATTCCTACATTCAATAAATTCGTCGAGCAGAGCGGAGTATGCGTATTCAAGAACCGTGTCAAAATAAATCATATCCGTAAAACGAGCGTCTAATATAGGCTTCAGCTTCCGGAATCCGACGATTTCAAACATTCTGTCGAGGATGAATCTGTTTCGCTTAGGGACAAGAACGTTATTATCAGATGCATTCTTCCATATCAGTCGTATATCAATGCATGGCTGTTCGTTATTTATACACAACGTACAAACAACAGCATATGTGGGGGTATCACTAATCTGCTCTCCTGTACCTACGCCTGCAGGTATTTTGTAACGGTCCTCTCCCCACTTCTCAACTATCACGAAGACTCCATTCATCTCCTCAACACTTAAATAAATAACATTACGTTTACCAGAGTTTGCTTGCCTGCAAGTCATTTCAAGTACATAGTTAATGGTGCCGGTTTCACGCCTGAACACGCGCAATGACTTCGTCACTGAGACATCGTACGAGACGTTGAGAATGCTTCTCAAAGGAAGTTCCATCGTATTCGCACGTCTAGTCGGTTCCAGCTCTGAGATGACTATAAGCCACAGGTGGGACGGATCGGCACGACGGGCGGAGTGAGTCACGCAGATGAAACGTGTACGGGTTTGTTTGAACTCGTGTGTTTCGGAGGGGTGAGGAACACGGGTGGGCGGCTCGCTGGGGGGAGCGAGTCACACCATAAACTGCTGAAGCGCGTTCGAACACTTGTGCCCATTATACTGGAAAAACAGAATTTTCCGCTACATGAATCAATACCGGCTTTAATGTTTTATCACTCACCAGACGTTCATTTCCACAAACTAAACATCTTCACAATCCGGTGCACTATTTGAGAGAAACATATACCCATATTTATCCTTTTTGTTTAACAAGCGATACGCGCTTCTAAAGTCTGTTAAAAACTCACACAGCCCATTAGCCACAACCTCACTACAAACCTCGTTATGATATATATTAATATAGTGGTAAAAATACTTAAGATTCTCCATGATGACAAGATTTACATTCTCATCCGTAGGGTACGAGTGTCTGTATGATGTAACATGACATAATATCGCTTGTCATACCACTCATCAACAAGACTCACTATCCATAACCGTTGCTTATCTTCTGAACGTGTTGCTTCTTCTACTTCGCGGTATATGTAAGCTTTGGTAAATGTTAGGTCTACAACATACTTCAATACATCGTTTATACTACGAAATCCTACAATGCCCTCGCCAGAATATCCGTAGAGTATTTGAACATCTTGGTCCTTCGCACGGCTCAATGTTGCCTTAAAAGTATTGAAGGACGGGGGAATAGGGATTTTTTCAGTATCCACCACATCTTGGCACTTTGCCGAATACCACTTCATAAACGTTAAACACGCAATATTAAAGGTAGCCATTACTATTTTTCGTCTATGCGGGAGAATACACGTCTAAGCTCAAAGGTATGCAGAGGTCAACTGAGCACGCAGGGATAGAGATATGCTCAGGTAGTGCCAGGAGTCACGTGACCGATCTTACAGTGGGCGGAGCTTAGCTTTTTACTGTACACACACACGCACGCACGCAAAGGAGAAAATGAAACCTTAATTGATGTAAATATACGTGATAAATAAATATAAGGGGTTCCAAAAAACCTTAGCACCCCCTTTGCAGCTTACATGTTTACTTATATCGAAATAGTTTTTAGTAATTATAAAAATATATAAAATTCTTTATTTATTGCAGGTATTAAAATTACTCTAGCTGATAAAGTGATAATATAATGGCTTCTCAATTAATTGGTGATTCGGAGAGGCAACGTGTGATAGATCGCATACGAGCAATAACATTTCGGGAAGCTCGTGATGCTGGAGCCACCTTTATAACACGTTCATGGGTTGCCAAAAAGTTGCGAAGAAGTGAGGACTTCGTCAAAAGAAATTGGAATAAAACTTTGGATGAATGTGAAATGGATACAAACAAATCTGGGTGCCCAAATTTGCCACTCTCTCAGGAAACAAAGGACATCATTGAAAGCTTGAAAGCGGTACGCGTAAGCGGAAAAACAGCTGTGCTAACTTTCTAGAGAGATCGAAGTGTTGAGAGGAAAGATCGTTAGTGGTGAGATCATTCGACTGTACCGTCATAGGCAAGGTTTAAAGCCTTGGCATGAACTTCCAAATCCAAGAAAAACTCAACTTAACATCGATGACAGAATGTGGTTTGCCCATTATCTTGAAGATTGGGATGTGGATGATTTCATGCATTTAGCTGTCTCCGATGAATTTTTTGTTTACGTAACACGTCGGCCTAACTACCAAAATGATCGAGTGTGGGCCACAACACCAGATGAAATCGATGACAATGAACATTATCGCGAGTTATTAAAGTCCAGACTGTGTTGGGGTGTTTGTTTTGTTCACTGCAAAGAAGCTCATGTGGGTGCTGAAGCCAAATAGTCAGAGTTGGGATGGACAGTATTTTCGTGATATTATTCTATCCCAGCATGTCATTCCTTTTCTAAGAAACCGAAACAATGTTATGGATGTCGATCAGGTCACACTTCTGCAGGATAAGGCCCCCTGCTTTAAGGCATTAGCTACTCAACATTTGTTGCGGAGCCATGAGATCGATTTCTTTAGAAATGAAGAATGGCCAGGAAATTCTCCTGACCTGAACGTCTGTGAACACATTGAATCAGTTATAAAGGCAAGGTTGAATGTCCCTTGTTTCAAGAACCTGCAGCAAATCGATTTTCGAAGGATACAATGACGCAACACATTGAAACTGTTTAAGCAAATTTGCGTAACGATCAAGATCTATTCACGTCACTTTTGGCAAGCTACCCAAAGCGAATTCAGGCTGTCTTGGAAGCCAGTGGCGGGAACACCAAGTTTTAATTGTTTCTCATTAAATGCAGGATTAAGTTCTCTTTTGTAAGGTATGTTTAGTTTTACTGTACCTCTAATGGTTTAGGCCATGGGCGGGGGGGCTAAGATTTATTGGAGCCCCGTATCATTATCAATACATATATATATAAATACAATCAAGGATTAAGGTAACCAAAGGGTACGATATCATAGGTGCCAGGCATCTGGTAACACTTTCTATTTGGTGTTACGGCATACCTTCGTGCCCCTAAATTCTTTCACACACCCCAGTTTCTGCGCCCGAAAATTGTACGTCCCCACAATCAGTTGGAGTGGCTGGTCACCCTCATCTTCCAAGCACACTAGATCCTTCAACGAGTCAAAGTTAACGACTCGACCGTTCGCATGGTTAAGAGTGATACCCTTAGCCTTCACAATATACTTCATATCATCCCCCACTCACCCGTACTCCATAGGTTTTTCGCCCTATTGACACAAACGAGTCTGCATATGCACCATCACCATACTCGTCTTTGATCTCATCAGTTAGCTCTCCGAGAAATTCCCCAATAGCAGGCATGTATTCACCCTCCCTCGCTGTGAATATCACGCTATCTGTGTCAGTATACAACACCCTCCGTCCAAGAGAGTGCAGTACATCCCAAAGTTTGATGCGGGCGTAGGCCGCTGTGAAGCTGGCTACAGGTATGTTTGTAACTCGTGAGGTATCTTTGGCCAGTTCGGTGATGTTGTACTTTATTATGTAAGTATTACCTACATTCACGATCTCCATAACTCTTTATCGGGAGCGTTGGCATAATCCTAGACTTCAATATAACTTTGTGCCAAATGAACGTTCCCTTTCCAGGTATTCTGTGCAAATTTCCCCCAAAGACTGTTTAGGCACAACTTTGCACTAAAGCGCTAGCCAGGATTCTTAACAATTTGGGATCGGTCAAGCTGTATACCTTCCTGGGCACGGTACCGCTGAATATAAGCTGTTTTTTCGTCTTCATATCAACCCCTCGCGGATACCCTGATGCTTCTACTTTATCCTTCAAAAATGCGTTTATATATGGTGTGAAAAGGTTGGGTAGCTTCTGAAACCTCCACACCTCATGTATCTTCAATATTCTATACCCATGGCGAACGGCTAGGGCCAGCTCAGGTCTTGTATATACACCTCTGATGTTGGCTAGCTTTGCAAATTTACAAGATGTGAACAGCAGGGTGTCTTTAAACTGTACAGTACCTCTTATCTGCATCGGTGTTAGTTTGTTGCCCCTTTTCAAGGGATTACCTGTAAATATCGCAGACGACTCGTGTTCAAGCAGCTCCTTATAAAACTGTGTGTCACATTTCGCCCCGTTATGGGCAAGAATATACACAGCCATTTTTTTGAACTTGTCCGCTAATTTGACAATATAGGATACAAAGAGTTTCGCAGGGTTACCATGTGCATTCGTTTCAAAAACATTTGTCCTTGTCCGTTCTCCACATTTGTGGCATTCGTCGCACTCGAGCTCCATACACTCATCACAGATAGTTTGACTTAAGAGTAAACTTGGAATAACCTCTTTGGTTTCAGCGTTCGTGTAAGTTTCTATATCGTAGTACACGGTTATACAAGGGCTATTTTTAGGCTTAGCATCGTTCATATAACGATATATTTTTGATGACATGTAGAACTGTGAATTTCATCGCATTTATGTTTGAAATTCCTCCAATTATTTATCCATCATGTGAAACATACCGCACTTACAAATCCTCATTTTCCTACAAGTGCCATTTTATTTATGGAGTTCAAAGCAATTATTATTGAAAAATGTACGTCTAACACACGTTACATTCCCTCTTCTCGGTTTCAACTACACGACTTTCACATATGGGGCTTTTACACTGCTCACATACCATGTAGCAATCCTTACAATGTTTCACCATATCATCAGCAAACTCGAGACAACCCTTACACAAATCATGATGCCTTCCATATTTTCGACTTTTATCATAACTGGCGTAGAGAGCCCTTATGTTACGGATGGGGAGATACGATGTTCCTGACAATCCTAAAATAAGTAGAGGTCTTGTACGATCTCTCACGCTGCTTTTAAAAACATACACAGTCCTACGACGATCATCCATTCCAAATACGACTATACGTGCATTCATTTCCTGCTCGGCCCTTCTCAGTTCTTCAGGACCCATATTACACTCAAACTCAAGCTTACAATCTGAAGCCAGTTTACGGGCACGCTGCACAACCGTGGGCAGCCAAATTTTTTGCGTCCAAGTATTTAGCACAGTGAACATATGAGCTAAGATTATTGCTATAAAACCACAACCACGATCGACGTTTAAATGCTTTCTGTAAATAACCGGAGAATTGAAATTAAGAGTATAAGGTGTGGCACTATGACCCGCAACCCGGAATACTCTGTCAATATCTACCATGAAGTTGTCCATATTGAAGGATGTACCACTTTGAGAGGCTTGCATTATACGGCCCAAGATATATTCTATGTCTACAGCCGCCAAACGTCTGAACGGTTTACCCCAAAAATCGTCCCCCTCATCTGACCCGAACCTGAAGGATAACCTCGTCCGGACTTCACGTTCGTCGCGGTTCTGAAGGGCAAACTCCACAATACGAACTACGCGTCGCAGTCCGTTGGTATACAGGGATCCAGGGTCAACCCTGACCACGTACCGATTTCTAGTCAGGGCAGGGGTGGGGTAGCGGTGCGCACCAACTCGAATGTTATACCATCCTCCACAGTATGAGAAGCTGCTGTGGAGGAAGTACCCGGAACTGAACAATGGGGCATATTTGAGGAAGGTACTATTGTGGGGTTGTGTCGTAAGACGTAGAGGGTTGGGGCTCTATTACTGGGGTCTAACAACCGGAGCAATCCTGGCACGCTTTATACCTGACGTGGAGGGCTCTTCATCATGCTTCCGCTTTGAACTGTCGCATGCTACAGGTGTCGCTGGTGAGGGTTCGTCAGCGGGGAAGGGTTCTGTAGCTGCACGGTCATCGGGTTCGTCTGTGATATCGATGATGGGGTGCTGTACATCGTCGTCATTCACGGTTCTGTGGAAGTAGGAAAACAAAATATAAGGAACAGCACTCAAAATTTGTAATATTTTGTAAATGACCCACTTAGGGGTGTGACGTGTTAGAGATGGAATCTGTATTAAAATTCAGGTTAACAAGCTCCTCCACATGTATTATATCTGGCCCTAGAGAATGTGCAAAAACTGTATTTATGCTTAAAATCATTAAAGATAAGGGGGAGATGTTCTCAAAATTTGTGCATAAAGTAATATGGTTCTATTCGACGTGTCAGTCAGTGTTCAACGAGTACCAAGATGAAATTTTCTTCCACAAGGGTGTATATGACGTTATTTCGTTAAAAGGTAATGAGTAGACTGTTATTGTAATTGATGATCTCATGTTGGAAATGGATAAAACGTTTGCCGAGACATTTGCAGTGTTCTCCCACCATCTTAACATAAGTGTATTTTTCATCAACCAGAATCTATTTTTCGAAAATAGATAGATGCGCGATGTGTCGCTAAATACACAATATCTTGTCTTATTCGCACAACGTAGAGATGTGTCACAAATTGGGGTATTAGCCATTCAAATGTTCCCGAATCAACGGAAGGAGTTTTTGGAGGTTTATAAAGAATCCACAAGTCAGCTTTATGGAAATTTGCTTTGTGAGCTTTACCCGCGAAACACGTTTAGGGTGCTTCGAAGAATGAATATATTCCCAAGCGAACCGAACCTGAAACGTTGTATATTCCAGAATGACAAATAGGCTGACGAAATATCGTGAATTAATGAAAATCTATCAACGATTGCCCCGGGCACTGCAACAGATGTTTGTTAAAAATATCAACTCAGACTTTTTAAAATGCATCTGTGAAATATGTCTTAATTTTATAAAATGTAATGTGTCAATGAAACTCCCTCAGAAGGCTCGCTTACGTCGTTACAAGAACATAATACGAGCGCACGCTCATAAAAGTCAAGCTGTGGGTAAGAAAAAGCGAATTATTGTACAAAGAGGAGGATCATTCCTACCCATCTTATTTTCAGTTTTGGGTACTTTTTGACTAGTTTAATATAATGAAGAAGGTGGTTGTAATTCCGTACGAGGTGTACAGTATGCTTCATTGAAAAGTTCAAAGATTCCAGACACGGCTCTAGAACCCCGTAAAAATAGGCTTAAAAGAATGGAAAGCGAGTTGCTAGTCCTATTAAACAGTGAAAAGTCACCTGATGAGAAAAGGCTCTTGTACCAAGAGGCGATGCAGAAATGTCTTCATAAGTACGAAGATTATAAGGATCCGACAGAGCTCCCCGTGGTTATTAGGCACAGCGCGAGTAGCGGTGAGCATGGCGACAGAGGATGATCTGGGCCCGACGTTAGATATGACCAGCCAAAGAACAACGGAGCATAACACATCGAACGTGTTTTAAAAAACAGTCTCCCACATATATTGAGGAATAAAGGCTTAAGTCTTTATAATCTATTGAGTGAGGACCCCATCATACAGTGGGCCGATACAGGCGAGGTCATTGTTGAAGGAACAAGGGTACAAGGATCCAATCGTTGATATTGTTCATGATCTGGTGAGAAAGTGGGACAGGCCCTCACCAACAGGATGGAAGCATATTAAAGCAAGACTACAAAAATAAATGTCCCCAAAACATTGATAGGTAATCTGAATAGGTTAAAAGACCTGGATCAAGTCTCGCATGTGTCACAACTGAGTACGCCATCGCCCCAGCAGCAGCGTCTCTGAAGAAGAAAGAAGAGAACAAACGGCCTTATCCACGTGTCTCTAAAATACGCAAATGGCTAACATATTAAGTAAACGCTATTATGACATTTCTAACCCCGCCTCCTATGGTGGCGTTAATAGACTGTACAGAGGTGTTTACGGAGTAGGAAAAAAGATGTTGAGCGGTTTTTGCGGGAACAGGATGCTTATACACTTCATAAACCGGTGAGAAAAAGGTTTAAAACGGCCAAGACAACCGCGGATTCGATTGACTCTATTTGGCAAGCGGATTTAACAGACATGCAAAGATATTCAGTGTATAATGACGGATACCGCTACATCCTATTCATAATAGATGTATTCTCTAGATATCTGTGGCTAATTCCCCTGAAAAATAAATCGCCTGAAACAGTTGCTAAAGCGACCAAAACGTTGATGTTAAAAGAAGAAAGGGTTCCTGGCTATTTTTGTACGGATATGGGGAAAGAATTTATAGGTCGCGCTTTTCAGAACATGCTGACAGAGTTTAATATCAGTTACTACACTAGCAGTTCTATACATAAGGCCTCTTTAGCTGAAAGAGTTCAACGTACCATAAAGGAACGCATGCATCGCTATTTTACACATAAAAACACATACAGATATATAAACGTTCTCGGGTCATTGGCATCATCATACAACCGTTCACACCACCGTACGATTGGCACAACACCTAACGAAGTTTTAGAAAGAGGTACGCTGCCAGAGGTGAGAAGAGATGGAGCACCGCCACCGCACTCTACACATTTCAAAATCAATGATTATGTAAGGCTATCACGTTCGGGAAATAAATTCGCGAAGGGATTTGAGCAAGGATGGACACGTGAGATTTTTAAAGTTCGTGCTATGAGACCTAAAGGTGAGATAATGATGTATTACGTTGAAGATTTGAATGGGGAAGAGATCGCTGGAGGCTTTTACCGCGAGGAGTTGCAGAAAGTGACATTTAATTTAGGAAAAAGTGTGTTTAAAATTGAAAAAATTTTAGGCAGCAAAGGTTCAGGAAAGAGAAAAATGTACCTGGTGAAATGGCTGGGTTACCCAGAAAGCTTCAACACCTATATAAAAGCTGCTGCAATAATGAAGCTTAATAGTATGCAACATGGCGCCTAGCCACTTCTATGTCACACTCCCGTCCTCCTTCTCTGTCTGTACATCCTAACAACACCTCGCCAACTTTGTGACAGAACTCCACGGACCCATTGAATTGGAGCGTGATTCGTATGAGGTGGGTTTATGTGAACTCCAGTTAGTCTCCAAATTTTTAACTCTTGAAAATGAGCAAATCATATTTCTGATCCTTAGAAGAATCGATGAGTGCGAAAAATTAGGCATAACCTTAGACAATACTATGCGAGTCCTGTTCGGTGAGGAACAGTACTATAGCACAAATGTTCGCTAAGAATCCGCCATTATGATACAGCCATGGACATTGTGACGAGGTTAAACAAGAGTCTTGAAAAGTCGTATCTGACAAACGATTTACTTTTTGAAGTTGTAAACATATACACGCCTGCATGCACATTGAAGTTAAAGTCAACGCTTAGTAGAAATATTAAAGATAAAGAGCTGTTCACAGTTGTGGCTGAGGGCTGATCTAGCGCAGCTCTCCAAACAGATACCTTTCACGAGGCACAGCATGACATGTCCAGCTTAATGTATCAATTGAAGATGGAGAAATTGGGTGAAAGCTCTCCACCTCCAGACATGTGCTATATTTAGAGCAATGTCGTAGAGCACCAATTTGTTGTGGACACCCAGGCGCGCCTGCTGCGCATTGCACACATCCCCACCAATAGAGAGAAAAGTTGGAGCATTACATATGACAAGCCCCTTTATGTAAATGTAGCGACTAATCTATTAACCAACATCTTGATGTATATAAGAACGATTGAGGGAAAAAATTTCCCCTTCGGTAATGGGAGCTTAACAGTGAAACTACACTTTCGTCGTTTATAATGACCTGAAGGCCATTCACAGTCTACTGAGGAGTGAGATACCAGCGTTGGAATGGGCTTGGATCCATTTTTTCATCCATACTACGCACCGCTGTCCCACTGTTGAAGAGGGGTGCTAGATACCTAGAGAAGAAGGCGTTACAAACAGGTTTTAACGCGGCAGAAGACATAATGGGTGGACCTAAGCCTAAAGAAGCTCTAAAAAACATTTAAAACGTACACGGGACGAAATCATCAAAGATGCAAAGTGAAAAATGCGTGTGGGCGGAAAGAAGAGATCTACCAGGAAGAAGGGGTTACCATCACATGGCGCTAAACGTAAAAGGAAATAAAAAAAGAAGTGCTCTAAGCGTGTGAAACCTATGGCTGATCATTTTTTTTAACTGATATAAGCTGAGGACACTACTCTCACGAATCATAGGCTGATTACTAGTTGTCGAGAGAGGTGGCACTATTTCTGACTCGTCATGGCGCGTTTCATTCATCCGTGTAGTTCACAATGCTGTAAATCGGAACTGTCCCTCTTTGATATGCCCCCCACTCAGGTCTTTATTCAGCATAGCGACTTTATTACGATTAACCCATTAAACACAATTAGTTCACGGAGTGCCCCTATAGAATTCGTGATACCCAGCTCAGGCCCTTACTTTTTTGACCCGAGCTGCATGCACGTGTATGCTAAACTGCGTATAGCCCATTCTGATGGGACGAACTGCGATGAGAGTTACTCAGCGTACCCTGAAACCAACTTTTTACACTCCATATTCAGCCAATGTGAGGTGTATTTAAATCAGGTTGACATCTCGGCAGGAACGGGGTACTACCACCTACGAGCCTATCTGGAAAATATCCTCAACTTTTTAAAAGACGCGGATACCTTTTTAACCGCCGAGGGCTTTTATGAGACTAAAGATGGAAATCGTATAAAGGATAAATTTAAAAATTCTAAAAAACAGATATTCGAGTGTTTTGGACATCTTCATACAGATTTCACATTCCAGGAGAAACTGCTTATGAACGGGGTGGATATGAAGTTGAAGTTTCTGATCAAGAAGAGGGCGCTAAACCAGTTGTGATTCACATAATGGAGGCGTATTTGCGTATACGCCGAGTGAAATTAAGTTCGCCAAAACAAATAGAGATTGAGAAAGACTTAATACATGCCACAGTAAAATACCCAATTAACAGGGTACAGATGAAGCTATACACGGTGCCCGCCGGGTTGGCCTCGAAGCAACTAGAAAATGTGGCCCTTGGAGTTCTACCTTAAAGGATATTAATTGGAATGCAGCACCACGCCTCGACAAATATAAAATATAAAAAGAGTGCCTTTAAATTGGAGGAGAATTTCAGCCTTAAAAATATTACTCTATTGGTAAATGGCGTTGCATACTGACTACTCATCAGACGCCTGTGACGAGCTTGGGTTTGGCGTAACGCAGAAAGAATTTGTCGAAGAATTTAACTTTTATTCATTTGATGTTACGCCTGACTTGTCTGCTGGCGTAAATACGCACTTAACGCCACAACAGAGCGGGAATATCTCAGTCAGGTTGGAATTTGCCAAGCCTATAGACGTCCCTATTAGTGTACTCACTCGTGTACCTCGAATCACAAGCCCTAATAGAAGTTGATCTTTTCAGGAACGTGGTCACAGACTTTTAAAATAGACGCGAATACACTCCAGAGAGCAATGAATTGTGATCGAATCACACGCTCCAAGTTTATCGGTGTGTTTGCGAAGAATGAAATATTGAAATTGCCAACTACGAGAAACTGGTACGGGATTATCGTGAACACCGACATTGTGGGGGTGAAGGGAATCATTCGTTTGCAATCTATTTTAAAAATAGGGAAAGAATGTACTATTTTGACTCACTCAGCACTCAGCCCTGGAATGATTCTGTGGTTGTACAGTTTATCGAGCAAATACATGTACCTGAGACTGTATGGGACCCGTATCGCCTTCAAGGATATTATATTAACACGTGCGGCATGTACGCCCTCTCATTTCTCATGCACATGTCACGTGGGAAGGGATATATAAATTTTTAAAAATTATTCGATTTGTGCGACACTGAAATGAATGATGAAAAGGTATGCAGACATAAAAAAAAGTTCCCATATGTTAGCACCCGCTGTGTTGTGTAAAGGTGTATATCTCTATTGTGTAATGGCCTATTTGTAGCCATTAAGGCTTATTTAATGGACACTGGTTCCGCTTTGTACATGTTTTCTACCATTTAATAAATTGAATGAAAATACAATGTGTTTTGTTCTTAACACCAAAAAAATACATTAGTTCCTCGGTGACCTGGCATTCGTTGGACCGGATGTGAGCCAATACATCGACCTCTCTGTTCAGATCGCTGGTTTGGCTGTGCGGCAAAGCAGCCAGATCATTTATTTCCCTTTCATCAAAACGAAAAGTGGCTATAACACGATCAAGTTCCGCATCGGTCCTATAAAGTTAAATAAAAATAAAGTTTAATTAAAGAGCTACAATACGAGAAAATGTCACGAATTTAAAAAATTATAATAAAAAAGCAGATATCCTGACAATTTTCAAAAGTAAGAGTGCTAAGACATCGTCTGCCGACACCGGGTCTCGAACCCGCCGACAATTCTTAATAGTTTCTTAATATTTCTATTGTAAGTTTTTAATATTTCTAAAATCCTACCTGTACAAGAAATGTGCAAATAAAACACCATATATATATATATATATGTATATGTATATATATATATATATATATATATATACCGAAATAATCACGAAGGAAACAGAATAATTAAAAACATTTTTCAAAACGCATTTTTTATGGCCTAAGTTAACACTAAATGAACTGCAATATGTATAATCACATATTAACTACTTACATCTCTAAGTCGTTAGCGAGAAATTCGTCCCGCTGTCAAAAATTTCTGTAACAATTTGCTTAGATAGAAGATCATTCTGTTCCATCGCGTTGAAAAGATAAATCGCAGAGAGTGATAAGGCATCGCCATCTTCAAACAAATCGGGGTAGCTGTACAGCTGGCTCATGGCTAAGTAATTCAAAAGCATTGTTCCAGAAAAAACACTGAAAGGAGGCTCTGAGATGAAAAGGCCCCTTTTATAAATCGGATTGTGATCAACCCACAACACACGAAACGCTAGCTTCCTATTGGCTATCGGTGAATTTTCGGCAGGGCTTGACGCGTAGGCCTGCATAGCGGCCAAACAGAGGTCCTGGGCTCCGCCCACAGGGCTGTGATTGGCTGCCCCGTGAAATCTGGGGCGTGTCAGATATTCCCATTCGTCCCTATCTAAAATACGATCGGGAAAAATTTATCGTCTCTGAAGTATAAAATTGGAAGGTAATTTACCCATGAAGAAAACCATCAGGGCGCGAAGTTCTTCAGCACTTCGAGAAAATTCCTCCCATCTATATCATGAGCAATTCGGGTATTTTTTTGTCTTGGAATAAAAAGAAATATTGTTTTGAAGGCATTTTGTATAAAAGATGAATGAGTACAAATATATATATATATATAATATATATATATGTAGATAGATAGATAGGCAGATAGATGGATAGGTTCAAAATGCCGCGTTTGACACTCAATTTTGAACCTTATACCCTTAAACAAAGAGAATGGACAGGTGAAAATGAATGTATTCAGTTTAACTATATGATAAAAAAGGACTTAGTAGATCATATATATATATATTAGGGTGCCACATAAAAATCATGTTTTGATTTTTAGGACGGCCCTTTGTGGGATTGTTTGGTTGGGTGAAAAAGCCCTGAATATGAAATTTTAGCCAAATTGAAGGATATTTAGGGGTTCCGCATCGACCATCTCTGGCGTACCACGTGTCAGAAGTAATGAGTTTCTCCAAGAAATTGCTCCAGCTCCAAGGGGTAAAGTAACATGTACAATGTCAATATAAATGCTATCATATACCATGGCGTAGAGGACAGTCACAGCTATATTTCCATAGCATTAAGTTTATTCCATCTCCAATATTTTTTTATATTAATATTTTTGTCGCGGTTCAAAAGTTTTTTTTCAAAGTTTCACCTTAATACGTTTATGCTTTGTAATCCAAACCACACCAACCGGCAACCAGCTTATAACAACACAATACGCAACTAGCAAACAGTGCAAACACCTTAACAATATTGTTCAACATTATTTCATAATTAATTGGAATAAACTTGTCCCACCATGCCTGGGTAGCAGGATACTATTCTCTGTGTGTAATGTGATTAATAATACAAAATCATTATATCAATTACAATTTTATTGCAACAAAACAACTTAATATTATTAAAATAAAAAACATTTTATTCCGTATTAATCATAGTAATATACTGAGCCTACTGGCCATATAAATCAAAATAATAACTAAGAAATAAAGTATATACGATTATACATTGTTATACAGGATTAATAGGAGTAACACCCTATAAAAATGAAGCAAATTCAAATATACCATAAAGTACTCCCAAACCCGTTAAGGATTTACGCTGCGGGCGCTCGGGTGCTCTTTGCGGTGCTTCTCAACGACTTGCATCAAGTACTGCCGTTGCTCCTCGTCCTTGGTGAGTGCGAGATTGTAGTTCTGCATCAGCGCGACCCCTCGCTCCGCCCGGACATTGACAACGCTCAACGTAGAGACACGGCGTTTCCCCGCGAGGTAGGACGCATTGTTCGACCAGGTAGCCGGCTCCAACTCTAGGAAAGAAGTATTGATCGCGAGCCGCTCGAAAAGAAGCGTGCTGGATGTCGTGCAAAAGTCTGCGACTGTCTTTCGCTCGAGCTCCTCCGAGCAGACGTCCAGGGCAATGCGCTTGGGTGGCTCCTCGGTGCCCTCGACATCCTTGATGGCCGTCGCAATTCGACTCTTCTCCTCCAGCGGAGTGTCGTCATCGAAGAGAGCGAGGGCGGCCAGGTGTTCACTCAGGTACCAGAGATGTCGTCGAAACACAGGGGAGGTAGCCTTGGACACGTCCTTGTCCACCTTGTCGTAGTCAACCAGCGCCTTGAGCATCGCCAGGTCAGTTCGAGGGGCAGCGGCGGGAAGGGGCGCCGTAAACCAGGCCGGAATGTAAACCAGCAGCGCAAAGTTTACGAAGCGCAGGATGCCCCGGGCCTCGCGAGCCTTAATGGGGAGCTGCTGCCGGAAGAGGTGGAGTTTGATGGCGTATATCACTTTGGCCATCCACCGGGCGCGGTGGAGTGCGCCCGGTCGCATGAAGCGCACACCTCGCTGGGGGACGCCTCCAAGCGCTATGATCGCCAGCTCCAGGAGCTCTCGGTAGTCGTCCCGCGGCTGGCCCTTGGTGATGTGACCCTTGAAACGCGCGATCAGATCGTCTCGCGCCTTGAGCAGCGGCTTAGTAAGGTCTTCCTTAGAGATGGCGCTGAATTGGTCGGTGCAGACGGATTGCCAGCGCTCCTTCAGTCGCGAGAACAGTTTAATGTCAGGACCAGAGGAGGTGCCCATGCACTCGATGAAGGCTTTCTCTGCCACCAATTCTAGCATGTGGTGCCGACAGGCCAGGTTCAGCAGCTGGCGGTGAAGGCCCTGCTCGATGAAGACGCAAGCGCCCGAAACGACGCCCGTGTTGGCAGCTGTCGTGTCAAAGGAGAGCCCGACGACACGATCAGCGATTCCCCAGTCATCCAACGAGTTCAGCACAGCATCTGCTTGGGCGCGACCAGTTCCAGCAGGCAGCTTCGGCACGGAGAGAAGTTTGTCGACGCCGTCGCCGGACACGACTATGGCGAGGCGATCGACCTTCTTGCCGCTGAAGTCGGAGACCATCTTCCCGTCCCAGTGAACGATGAGCGGGACACTGGGATCGAACGTCATCTTCACTTCTTTGGCGATTTCCCCTCGATGACGCAATCGCCAACGCCGAATCGTCTCGTGACTGAGAGCCAGTTCATCTGTGTCTTGAATATCCAGACTGGAAGCAGCTGCTTTCATGAGTTGAACGGCTCCACGGTTGCTTGTTTTGGTCCGGTCCAGTGCCGACGCTAGGTCTTGAGTCATAATGTTCTTTTTGCGACGGCGCTTTGTAGGTGGATTGGTTTCCTCTTCTGTCGAGCAATTAGGCGACGACGACGAGTTTGATGATGTAAGGGTTGCTGTTGCCAGTGATTGCTCTGATTGCTTTTGGCGTTGCCTTTCTTTGGCAGCTTCACGCGCGGATGCACGTTGCTCAATTCCAGTGAGGATTTTGTCCACCCCGGACATGACACCACGGCGACCTTTTTCGCGTTGAGCAAGAAGGAAGTCGCGATCCTCCTGGATGGTGATGACGGAGATGGCGTTGTCGAGAGCCACGTCAAAAATGTCATCGAGTCCCTCGGTGAAGGCCGCCCTGGCTGCCTCACCTGTGGCGCCGGACCGCTTCCGGCTGCGCTGCAGTGCCTGCCGATTGTCGTAAAGTCTAAGCAGTTTTCGCGCGGCGCTTTTGGAGGTCATGGTCGGGATTCTGGCCATAGGCCAGAAAGTATACACCTCGACGATCACATTACGTGCCGCCTCGGCTAGAAGTTGTTTTTGCACCTTATGAAACTGTATAAACCGGCGAAGCACTTCACCATTTGAAGGTAACCTGTTTCCCGTTTGGGGGCTTGGGTTGGCGTGTCCGATTAGCCATATCTCGGTCTTGGATCTCAGTGAGCTTGCGGTAGCCATCACGAGATGATCACGCGTTGAATCCGTGAAGGAGACTGATTGACTGAAGACTGTGACAGTGTGACTCACCACACTAACCCGGCGTTGCGCTGTTGCCAGATCTCAATGCTGAAAAGTAGTGAAAATATATACAATGAGAAGCAAATATTAATTATAAATATTTAAATTTATGAAATGCATAAATTATAGCAATATATATGCAGGGTTGGCTGGTTTAACCCAAATGGTTTAAACCATTGGTTTAAACCATGGTTTAAACCATTTAAAAAAAACATGTTTTTCTGGGGTTTTTTTTTTTTTATAATTTCAATTTTTACAACACAAATTATTTAATTCATAAACTAATAGCTCTAAAACTAAAACTTATATTTATATTGATAAGACCTAAAAACCATCAGTTCAGGGTAGCCTAGTATGTACGGTAGTATATAATATAGCTACCTTGCACTAGCAGGCCTATTTAATAGTGGCATTGCACATAAAAGGATTGAAGTTACCTGTATCAATTACATTATAAACGCATGTAGCTACAAATATAAATGTTGTTATTAGGTTTATTTTCATTTTTGTGAAGTTAGCACTTCTTACATCTAACATCTTCCAATTAAAAAATGAGACAGTCAGCAATTCTAATTTCTGAGTACCAGTACCTAATTGAGTTATCTGAGTTAAGTTTTTTTTTTTTTAGAACCATTGTTTTTTTTTTTTTTTTTTAAACCATGGTTTTTTTCAACCCTGTATATATGTAATAGTCCCATGGTTACAGGTTTCCCAGATAAATCCATTATTTCGAACACACGGTACAACAGAAACGGTCGATGCGGAACCTCTAAATGTACTTCGATCGGGCTCAAACTTCATATTTAGCGTTTTCTCATCCAACCAAACAATATGACTAAGGGCCATTCGAAATTTCCAAATTCTAAAAACTGCCCCTATAGAGTGTGGCACCCTAAATATATATATATTAGACCGTTTCACGATTATATGGTAATTTTTCAAATTGAATTTTGATAAACGCACACACTTTTATTTTTTTATATAAAGGAAGAAAAACAAATAGACAAAATATCATTTTATTTGAATGATAAAAAGGCACCCCTCAGATGGCACTTCTTTTACATTGATGGATAATTAGAGCAAATATAAGACTGAACGAAAAATATGTTTTAAAACAAAGCGACTTAAATTCTATTTAAGACATATATTGATTAAGAATATAGGGATTTCAGTGGCTGAGGGACCTCCTTTCTCTGATTTTCAATGATTTGAAAGGCCAGTTGTCTCTCTTCCTCACTCTTTGTGAGCTTCTCATTAAACTCTGTAGCCAGTTTGACTCCTCGTTCAGCACAGTCGTTGATTACTTTGACTGCCATGACCCGATTACGGTGCTCCTCAATGTCTTCAAGTTTCTTGGGAATTTCTATTTTCAAACACTTGAAGAAGTCTTGTGTTTGAGTTGTGACAAAACTGGTAATCTTTAAGTCATTGGGGTTTTGCAACATTCGGGGGTCCACCTTTCTTGCCCTCACTTTTCGAGGAGGCGCGTGGTGAAGGTTGTGGAGCATTAGAACCTTATCATCTTCAGTCACGAGGTTTGAGAAAAATGCCAAATCCTACAAGATCCTCACTCAAGTACGAACCATGGTTCTGAAGTTTTTTGAGGGCTGTAGCACCCACTTCCTTATCAACCTGGATCTTGTAGATATGTAGCATCTTGAGAAGGGCCAAATCATTTGCTGGAGCATCAATTCCAACTGGAGATGTATACCAAGCTTGAAGATAAACTGTCACTGAAAAGGCGTTTATTCGTATCAGAGCTTGTTTTTCATGAGGGGTGAGAAGGAATTGGTTCCTAAATAAGTAAATTTTTAAGGAATAGATGCCCTTTCCCATCCATCTAGCTCTGCTGTAAGCTCCTGGGTAGTGGAATCTGCTATCAGAGCCATTATTTGTTTTAGGCATTGGACAACCAAGGAAGATAAGTGCAAGCTCTAAATATTCCCTGTAGTCACCTCGAGTGTGGCCCTCTTGAAGTTTGGAGTTGATGAAAGAAATAAGCTTGTCTCTGTGCTTCAAGATCCAATGATCTAAAGATTCTGAGGTGAGATCATTGGGTTCATAGGGCTTGTAATTCTGCTGATCAATGTTATCCCAACAATCTCTGAATCGATTGAATAAGGGAATTTGTGGACCCGAAGAAGAGAAAAACATGTCAAAAACTGCAGTGATAAGAAGCTCGTGGATATGGTGGCGGCATGCCAGAAAAAGGAGTGATCTCTGAAGGGCCTTTTGGATGATGGTACAAGCCCCAGCATGGATACCTGTATTGCTTGCAGTAGTATCAAAACAAAGGCCTGCTACCCACTCATTTACTTGTGGCCATTGCTTCAAGACATCTAAAACTGCTCTCCCCATTTCTTCTCCCGTTCCAGAAATAAGCTTTGGAATAGACAGTAATTTTTCTAATTCGCCTGCACCAGTCACAACAATGGGCATTACATCAATCTTACCCCCATGCATGGATGGAAGAAGCTTTCCATCAAAATGAATTATTAAAGGGGTATTTGGTTGGAAACTGGCTTTAATGTCTTCTCCCATCTGCATCCGTGTTGATCGCCGAGACCTGTAGATAGAGGATGATGAAAGTGTGATCTCTTCAATTTCCACTCCAACAGCTGAAAGGGCAGGTGCCACAATGTGCATAGCAGCTCTTGCAGATGTTCCAGTGCGGTCCAGAGCAGCCAAGAACTTTTTATCCCTAACAATTACACCTGGTTCAAGCTTCTCCTTTTTTGAAGATGATGATGAGAGTGCTCTGTAGAACAATTCATCACCAGATGATTCTTCACTTCCTCCTGAACCGGAATTTTCACATTGGTTGAGATCCACAACCTTTGTCAATTGCCTCATTTCTTCCTTTGATTTCCTGCGAAGTTTTTCCATTCTTTCCATGCTTATCTGTCGTGCTTTTGCCTTTCTTGAAAACTCCTTGTCTTCTGGACCCATAATCATTTCCGATCGTTCCTTTGATCCTTAAGAAAATCGTTATCCTCCTGCAATTTTATTTCTGTTTCCACTTCTGAATGAGCTACATCGAAAAGCTTCTTTAAGCTGGTGACAAATTCTGCTTCATTCTTCTCTTGGGTAGGAGTTCGTCGAGTTCGGTTCTTGACCAGCCCTTCATGCTTATTGTAAAGCCTTTTAAGCTTTGAGACAATATAAGGCTTGTGGGATGTAATTAAGGAGGCTTTTTCCCACATAGCAATAACTTCGTTGGTTACAGTTGCGCAAGCTACAGAGACATTTTGCTTTCCCACCTTAATGTGATAAAAAAGACGTTTAAGGACATCACTGTTAGTTGGAAGCTGCTTCTCAGAAAAACCCTCTTCCAGCACTTGTCCGACCAACCAGACTTCACACTTGTTTCTGGTTTTTGCCATAATTCTGAGGGAAAAAGTTTTACCACCTGTTAGTCTTAATAATAATATAATATAATCATTAATCACTCACCTAAATTATATTATGACTTGATTACTGTAAGAAAGTTGTAAAGTAACATGAAGTAACCTTTCTAGAACAGTAAACTTGTGAAAATATCAGTAATTATAGATGAAAAAGCAAATAAAACATCATATAATCCATAAAGGGAAAAAATGGAAATTCTAGAATAGTTATCCTGAAGGAAGAATTTTCTAGAATTCTCTCTAAAGAATATAGGGGGGTTACTGGACCATTCCTGAAAATGACCTACTTATCTTCCAATTTTATTTATGAATTTTATATACCAAATTTAAGAGGACATCACAAAATAAATAAATATATTTGCCAGAAAAATGAAAATTTTCTCATGAGGGGTAAAATAGATATGCATTGAGGGGTGGGATAACAATAAGCTCTTGTCTTAATATTTTGCATGAAGTCTTTATTCATGACATATTACTTTTTTAGTATGTGTGCGTTGAGCCATCATAAATTTCGATTTTTCGAACGGCCTAATATATATATATATATATATATATATATATATATTATATATATATATATATATATATATCAAAGCATTTCATAATTCTTTATTGCTGGATAGAATCCAGTCTTCTATGTTTTTAAATGTTTTTGTAACAATACGCTGTATTAGAATTCGAATCCTCAAGGCCGTGTTCAATTCGTGAATTGCACTGAAGAAAATTAATTTAATGTGTCCCAAAAGCTGGTTTAAAATTACAATAAATATAATGCAGTAACTCATGTTAAATCCAATTATTGAATTGTAGAAGGTGCAATTATATGAGTTATGCCATAAATTCCATTTTTTTCTAAATATCGTTTAGAAAACGATATTTAGCCAGCTAAAACTTAAAATCTAGTTATATTAATTTTTTTTGCATTAAAGTTTAAGATACTTCGAAGAGTCTATAACTTTTAATAATTTTGCCTCATTATTTTGGGATATCTTCAGCAGTAAGATTTAATATGATCGTGAATGCTGGTTTTAATTATATTAAAAAATAATGCAGCAGTGTCAAAAAATATTAATATTTTTTGTAATAAGGCTTACAGATATATTGGTGTCTTAAAGATAAATTTATATTGAAACAAAATACTTGGCCAAAAGAGGAAAAATGAATAAGTTACCCCGAAATAGAATCTATTTTGTTTTAAAAATCATATGAATATTTTTTGTAATAAGGATTAAAGATATATTGATGACTTAAAGATAAATTTATATTGAAACAAAATAATTGGCCAAAAGAGGAAAAATGAATAAGTTACCCCGAAATAGAATCTATTTTGTTTTTAAAGTCCTATTCATATTTTTGTAATAAGGCTTAAAGATATATTGGTGTCTTAAAAATAAATATATTGAAACAAAATAATTGGCCAAAAGAGGAAAAATTAATAAGTTACCCCTAATTTAATTTCTATTTTGTTTTAAAAATCATATTAATGCTTTTCATGTTATAGTTTAAGGATAAAATTGCATATTATGATGAAAATTTGTTTTTGTATTAAACTTAGTTTATCTTCTTCGATTTTTTGTTTAAAATATCGCCCACCAAATGTCAAATTGGCCTCGTTTCACTAAGAGAAGCTCAATAAAAAAGCTATTGGCATTGCCTTTTTTTGACTTGGCCCAATAAACGTATTTGTTTGTTTAATAGCTCTGTCTCTTGGGTCGTATTTAGAGCCCTTGTCGGTCTACCAGGAGTTGGTAAGTAAAGCGGTGATGGAGGTGGTTGTTGATGGTGGTTGTGTAATACTGTTTCACCACCAATCGTCTAAGTTTGGACACTTGGTTGTAGCCCTCATATCGGTTACGTGGTGTTGATGGGATAAGCTCCTAAAAGTCTATACTTAGACGATTGTTGGTGATGTGATGCTTTTTTCTGTGTAGTGGTTGTGCTCGTATATATTTTGCTATTGGTGCTTTACATGCATTAGTTTGTGTGTGTGTGATAATAGGGGGGTTATGGGCGTGAAGTCGGGGTGTGCATTTGTGTGCGCTTTGGATCGTATTTAGAGACTTTGTCGGTCTACCAAGAGTTGGTAAGTAAAGCGGTGGTTGTGGTGTTTCACCACCAATCGTCTAAGTTTCGACGCTTGGTTGTAGCTGTCATTTCGGTTATGTGGTATTGATGGGATGAGCTCCTAAAAGTCGTAGCCCTCATCTCACGATGTGCTGTTGATGGGATGAGCTCCTAAAAGTCTATACTTAGACGATTGTTGGTGATGTGATGCTTTTTTCTGTGTGGTGGTTGTGCTCGTATATATTTTGCTATTGGGGCTTTGTATGCATCAATCAGTTTATATATATTTATATATATTTATATATATATATATATATATATATATATGTGTGTGTGTGTGTGTGTGTGTGTGTGATAATAGGGGCTTTATGGGCCTACAGTCGGTGAGTGTATGTGCGTTTGTGTGCGCTTTTAATTCATTCGGAGGTTATTAATATATACAGGCCATTTATGCCTTCTAAGAAGCCTTCTAAGCCAACTGGCGGATTAAGTCAGAGTATATACTTTAATTACATAAATAGCGCAATCTGGCAGCTCAGCCAGATAAGCCAACTGGTTAATTAAACCAGCTGGCTGATTAGGAACATATTAAGACAACGGCCGCTCGGCTGAAGTTTTAATATGCGCTTGGCTCCTGCCAGGCGAACACCTCTCTTCCTCTCTCTCCTTCTCCTCTCTTTCTCTTGGGGGATAACTCCGCCTCCAAGTTGCATAACTCCTTACTCTTGCAACATCCCCCTCCCCCTTTTTGCATAACATCTTGCAACATTCTCCCTCCCCTTTTGTTGCATAACTTATGCAACATTGATCAACATTTTTAATTGCATTGCACTCTCTCCTTTTACGCCCAAACTACTCTCGTCAGCTTGAACGATTCAGGTAAGACCATAATCGTTCTACATAACTTCAGGTATTATAGTTTCTCATATACAGCAGAGGCCGTTTATAAGAATCACGTCTGTACCAAAGGAATATGAACCTTATAACAGGTTGATCCATATATCCGAAAATGTGATTTATTATAAAAAATGTATGATACTTAACGGTTAGGTTATGGTATCAGTAACCAGCAGCTGTGGACGCTTTGATTTTGTTATTTATTTGGAAGGAAGGAATAAAGTAGTGTATAAAATATTACATGATCTGCAAAGGGTTGTTATTTATTTAAAAAAATGTCTAAAGTTGTCTGTTTTTTGTTTTTAATAATAAAACTTTCAATAGCTTCCTGGTATTTAAAATGCAAATCAGTAGCGTCTCTGGTGAGATCGTTCTGAGAAACGTAGACTGTCAAAGTTTCAAGTGTATTAAGAACAGAGGTCGTAGTGGGAGTCGATTCTATTTCATTTTGTTCCTCCACGCTCTCATCTTCATTTTCATCATTTTCATTATTTTCATCAAACTGTAAATATGAAGCGATCAGACTCCCGTCGTCATTTGGGTCAGCATTGTCACAAATCTGTTCTATATTTTCATGTTCACAACATTTCACTAACTCTTCATTTGTAGCGAATTCGGAAAATGTTTCTGGTGCAGAAGTTACACATTAGGGTGGCCCACTTTTCAATTTTTTTTGAAAAGTATAGGTGATCGTGGTTTTTCCCATTATTTGGCACTATACTAGCACATTGGTACCATTTTTACAAAAATTGATCAATATTTAGGGGTCTCGCATCGACCTTGAAATTACTAGTTTTTTTTTTAAATGCGTACTTTTTAACTTTTTACTGAATCAAGATAAATCATTAAGTAGGGATGTTTTCTGAATCCTCTTAATGAGAGAAGTCGTTTGGTGTGCCTGCCAATGTCATACGACTAACGGTTTAAAGGTTGTGCCTGTATACAGGTAATACCAATGTGCTAGTATAGTGCCAAATAATGGGAAAAACCACGATCACCTATACTTTCCAAAAAAATGAGTCACCATACCCAGGCGGAATGTATAATGTATATAGGTAATTAGAAAATGCACTATGCCTGTGCCAGGTACCTAACCTATTTCTTTTTTTGCAGATCATAACATTTTGAAATTCTGTCTGAGTTCCTCATCCTTTGTCATGGACAAATCGATGGCAACCATAACTGGAAGAACTCTTGAAGCTACAAATAGAGAGTCATCAAAAGGAAAGGCGAAAATAACATCGCTACCTTCTCTAAGATCGGCCTCGGAAATTTTTTTAGTTGGCCAACCGTCGTCCTCCATCAGTGGTAGCAAATTGCCAACAACACGGCAGGTTTTGCAATACTTCTTCAGTGTTATCCAGTACACTGCTAACAGGAAAGACGCATTCAAAGAAACCGTAAACAACGTCTTAAAGTTTTGGAACATGGCCCGCATTAAAACAATCACAAAGCTCAACTGCGAACGGAAGCTAGAGGCATTGTGGAAAGAGTGGCACTTACTCCAAAAGAGCAGAAAACGAGAAACTGACGCCGGAGGAAAACGGCAGAAGTTTTCGGACAGTGTGGACAAGCTGTGGGATACCGGAGCATCTGACGCTGTCGAAGATATAGAGAAGAATCGACTGCTGTCCGACAAGGACAAGAAAGAAGACATTGACTTCTACCTCGATCAACGTGGTCCTCGGGTGGCAACGATGAGCGGGAACGATAACGTTTTCGCTGTAAAAAGAAAGCTACAGGAAGGAAGAAAACGTCCTCGCCAGGAGCCGCAAACCTCAAAGTGTGCATACGAAACCGGAGATAAGGCCATGGAGAATGATGATACTGGCATGTCAGGAGAGTCGTAGACAGGACTAGCGTTCCCCCTGCCGAAAGAGCCAAGTGTGTCTGTCAATCTTCCTCGCCGCATCCTTAATGCACCTGCTGTCATGGAAGTGGCTGATCGTTTCCGCATGTCCAATAATCAGGTGCGCATTGTGTATAGTATTCATCGATAGCGTCAGTTTTAAAGTGTCCCGTAACCCACATGTATTCTTGACAGTTTCCTTTCCACTTTCCATTCTCTACATAGGTAGTAAGCATTGTGGCTGCTATCACACGTTCGGCGGATCCACCAGCAGACCTCAATCAGTTCAGCATCTCGAAAGAAACGGCTCGCCGGGGAAGAGTGTCACATCGCCGTGAAGTGGCGACGGCTGTGAAGGACTCCTTCACGCCACCGAGGCACACTGTTGTCCACTGGGATGGCAAAATGGTCAAGGTCAGTTGATTAAGTTTTCATAGCTACCAATTTAGTAATGAGATTCATGAAGCATAATGTCAATTAAAAATAGAACTGAATGTGAACAAAAATAGGTTACTTTACAACCATGAAATTGAAATATATGGCATGTGTTTCAGAACTTCCTTGGAACGGCGGAGCACCGCCAAGCAATTCTCATCTCCGGGGCTCCTCATTGCACAGAAGGAAAGTTGCTGTCAGTCCCAGCTGTTGCTGACGGCACCGGACTGTCGCAGGCGCGGGCAACCATACATGCTCTCGAAGATTGGGGATGTGAGGAGAGCGTCATCGGACTCTGTTTCGACACCACTTCCACCAACATGGGAAGGGTGCAGGGTGCAGTTGTCCGGCTGGAAAACATGCTCGGGCGACCGCTACTCCAGCTGGGATGCCGTCATCACGTCCTAGAGCTTATCGTGGGGGCAGTAGCCGTCACCCTGCTCGGAAGGACTACGGCACCAACTGATCCTTTATTTCAGCAGTTGAAGAGAAGGTTAGTTCATTTTTTGTGCAAGGTAAAGTTAGGACACACATGATATTCCACTAGTTTATAAAACAGCAAGCCAAACCGGAACTTCAGAGTTTTCTCACACAATTTTCTTGTTTATTATTTTTGAAGATGGGACGAGCTCGATCTCTCGACCTACTGCAAGCTGCAGGTCGAGAATCTGGCGGAGAGTACGTGGCTAATAGAACTCCGGGACGCGGCGGTCAGCTTCCTGAGCACAGCTTCTGGTTTCGTCAGAGACGATTACCGGGAAGTGGCAGAGATCACGCTCCTGGTACTCGGGACACAACCACGCCGTGGCATTCACCTCATGCGCCCAGGAGCCTACCACCACGCAAGATGGATGACTAAAGTTAGTATTTTCAAACAAAAATAATCTAGAGATAAGTTTAAATGTTATTCAAAGATAAACATTTCATTATAACGCAAACAAAGTAATTGGTAACAATAAACCTGTCTTACTTACGATGGTGCCTATTCTGTTTCAGGTCATCTACTACACAAAACTGCTGATGTTCAGTAGGCAGCTGGAGCTCGACGCCGAGCTGGTCGACAAACTGCACAGGATCGTGGTGTTCATCGCTCTTCTGTACGTACCACCTTGGTTGGCGGCCGCTGTAGCAGCTGATGCGCCGTTGAATGACCTGGTACTATACCAGCGTTTTCTGAGGTATAGGGCAGTGGATCGCGAGGTGGCAGAAGCGTCACTGGCAGTGATGAGGCGGCACTTCTGGTATCTGAGGCCTCAGACCGTCATCTTCGCTCTATGCAGCAACAAGGTGGATGGCACTGTGAAGCAACAGATGGCAGAGAAGCTGTCCCACCTCCCTGTACACAAAGACTTCACATACGAGAACGTCTCAGTCGACGAGATGACGCTACTCCCCGACCTGATCGACGAGTCCTCCTGGTTCTTATTTGCAGGCTGAAGATGTATGGGTCTTCGTGGCTCACCCTGCCAACTGATAAGTGGGATGAGAATGAGGACTTTTGTCGTCTGAAGGATGTGATCTCTAATCTCCAGGTCACCAATGACGTCGCTGAAAGAGGAGTCCAACTGATACAAGACTATGCGAACACGGTCACAAAGGACGAGGCACAGCTGCAGGATCTTCTGCAAGTGGTGGAAAAGAACCGGAAAGAGCTCGGCGACTTCAAGAAGTCATCACTCGCCACGATGACATAGCACAGAGGGACAACGTTGCAGCCAGTGACGTGTGATAGTGGTCAATACAATGCAAAAGTGATTGTTTAAGTTATTGTTTCTTTCTTCCTTATTTGTCTGCTATTTGCTGATTTTTTGAAAAGTATAGGTGATCGTGGTTTTTCCCATTATTTGGCACTATACTAGCACATTGGTATTACCTGTATACAAGCACAACTTTTAAACCGTTAGTCGTATGACATTGGAAGGCACACCAAACGACTTCTCTCATCAAGAGGATTCAGAAAACATCCCTACTTAATGATTTATCTTGATTCAGTAAAAAGTTAAAACGTACGCATTTCTTAAAAAAAAACTCGTAATTTCAAGGTCGATGCGAGACCCCTAAATATTGATCAACTTTTGTAAAAATGGTACCAATGTGCTAGTATAGTGCCAAATAATGGGAAAAACTACGATAACCTATACTTTTAAAAAAAAATTGAAACGTGGGCCACCCTACTACACATTCATTTTCAGTTTGGGTACTCAACTTCAATCCATTTGCAAAGCAACGATGTATTGTCGATGGTTTCACTTTATCCCAGCCATTTTTAAAGTAATGAAGGGCATCTAATACAGTTAGAGAGTTAGCTATGTCATTAGCCATCATACTTTTATCGGAGTCATATGACGCGATTAGTTTCCTTAAAATCTGAGATCTGTAGTGGCATTTCAAATTTTGAATTATACCTTGATCAAGTAGTTGTACGATTGACGTCGTATTGGCGGGAAGAAAAATCATTTTCATGTTAGTTAAATCTAAAACTGGATGGGCCGCACAGTTGCCAAGTAATAAGGCAATTTTTCTTTTTGTTTTTTTAAGTTCATTATTCCACTTGATTAGAGAGAGTCTTGAAATAGATCAGCTTTCATCCAAGCATTTTTGTTAGCACTGTATGTCACCGGGAGGGTCTTAACATTTTTGAAGCAACGTGGGTTTTACTTTTTCCTATAACAAGTAGGGATCGCTTTTCAGACCCAGTCATATTACATGTGACAAGACATGTTAACCTTTGTTTGATTTTTTTGCTACCTGGTACTGAATGTCCTTTGAATGCAAAAGTATGGTCAGGAAGCGCACGAAAGAAGATTGTTGTCTCGTCTGTACTGAAGATATCATCATTTTCGTAATCATTAAGGATATTTGGTAATGTTTCGCTTAACCATTTTTCAGCAGATTGAAAATCAGCTGATTTACTCTCACCCTGCACTTTTTTAATAGCTTATGTTATTTCTTTCTTTCCACCTTGTAAACCAGCCATCACCCGCTGAAAAGTCGTCTTCACCCATAGCAACAGCTAACTGTGTCTTTTTCATTAATTATAGGTCCTGATAAGGGTAGATTGCTTAAACGAGCCTTTCTAAACCACTGAAACAAAACATAGTCCACATTTTCATAATTTTCTACTCGTTTTCTCTTCCGATTTAAATTTTCATTTACTGCTGCTTTGTTTTGAATATCTTCGCGTCCTTTCACATTCACAACCCTACAAAGTACAGATTGCGCAACTCCTAATTCTTTCGCAGCTTGACGTTGAGACATTTTAGGGAGAGAATCATATTTTTTTAAAAGTTCTACTTTATCAGCTATAGATAACTTATTTCTTTTATGCTCCATAGTACAGTATAGCAACAACACAGCACCATACGACTCCGAGTCTATAACTTAAATGAACATTATTTCAAGCCATCCCTTCCATTTCCACTCCTTTTCTCCTTTCCAGTGATTTGGGGAGGCTGGGAGGGTGAATTTCAGACCGCAGAATCCGCCTTATAGACGGAGTTTTGTGATCCTTAAAAGTGTCGGATTTAACATACATACTGTAGTGTACCGTATGAATCGGGATTTTATAAATTGATGCATATAAGCGACTGATCCTTATAAGCGTGAATCTTATAGCTGGCTTCGACTGTATATCTCAGTCTATGAAACGATGTTTTATCTTTGAACGACGATCCCTGTAATTACAGGCGGATTAAGACACCTCGGGGCCCCGGGGCAATGAAGAATATGGGGGCCCTTTTCTATAGCTTTTTATTACCAATACATGTATATGTACAGTACATACTACATTTACACGAATTATATGTACGGTGCTCAGGCTAATTGAGAAAACAACTTAAAAGAACCTTAACACAGTGTATTTTGCCGTTTGTCGAAACCAAACAGTATTAAACAAACTTTACTTTAGGGCCTATAAAACATAAAATAAAACAGGGAATTTGTCAGTTTGTGTACTCTGTCATATTTAATCAAAGAAGTTTGCGAAATCTCGAATTATATCATCGAAATTCAGTTGATTGTGGGGCCCTCAAGCATGGGAGTCTGAGGCTTCAGCCTCAGTAGCCTCAGTGATAATCCGACACTACTTGTAATGCTTAAGGGACAAATTACAGTATATAAAATAAATAGCGCAGTCTGGCAATTATTCTACGCCAAAAAGTCTTTTAAAATATCTCTAACTATTACTCATCTATAAAAGACTAGTCCAAGATCATTCAGTGGATCTATTGGTAATGCTCTTAAGACTTGCCATGAGATGCCTGTGGTAAAGTTCTCCCCAATTACGGATGGGGCCGATAGCATTTCAGTTCTCACAGATGAGCTCAGAAGATTTAAGTAATGATCAACAATACATGTTCAGAATAATTGGGGCCATAAGAGAAGGATATGTTGTCGGAAGCCTAAAGAAACTCAACCCTGGTCCCCTTAACAACTCTAGATGGTTAACTCTAGCTAACAGACTATGTCGTTATTATTTCTCCCAAAAGAATCCCTCCAGAGAGTTACGTACCCTTGTTCTGTTCATAGTAACAAACTATGGTCCTAACTGGTTCAATATAAAATTTAAACCGTATCTGCCTGATGGACCCAAACATATCTTTGATGTGATAAAAAGGTTCAACCTGTTACCCCAAGATATACAAAAAGTTGTCCAAACTTATGTATCACGGAATGCCTATTTTGCTCACTCAGAAAATATTCTTCTATCAATGCTGTCAGATAGTGAGCAAAAGCTGCGCAAAGTTGCAGTCGATCGAATAATACAGACAAGAAAGTGTAAGGAAGCCAATACAAGGAAAATCAGAGAATTTAGAGTAACAGAATTGGACTTCAAAGCATCACATTGGACAGACATCATCTGGGATAGGATTGATAGCAGTGAACCACCTCTCATTTCTAAATTGTGTGATGAAGAATTGTTTGAGTACGAAACGAAATGTTTCAAAGTTGAGCAATACCCCATTCACACAGAACGTCGAAAGAGCCGTGACGTTGGTTACAAATGCATCAGCATCAGTAATATCACAGGAATCAAGAGACGGATTTATTAGGTCGTCAAGAATAAAAAGTCGTTCGCTGCTTCCCTCAGTTGAAACCAAAAAGGATCTGATGCCTCTCCTGAAAAATTAATAATATTTGAGATGAGCGGGTTTTATATCGCATTCAAATGTAATTGATTTACGGCATCCAACCGAGACCAGATACAATTTTATTTCAATGCAATGTATGCACAATAGTGTTTTTTAAGTATAGTTTTGCATTATAAAGTGTTTTTCTTCAATTATTTTTTTTTTATAGAACACTTAGTTTTTATGTTCTGAGCATATTTTTATTTCTGGACAACCGGCTGATGGCCATTTTGCTTTTATGTAAAAATGCGAGAGATGGTTTGAGTTACAAACATTAAATGACTGAATACATCATTTGTATGTTCTAATACACCACAAAACAAGTGAGGCAAATAAATTTGAAATAAAAAGTTGTGTTTCACTCCGCCCTATTATACAGTTTGGAGTGGCAAATTTCTTCAAACTTGCGCCACCCTTACATATTAATGAATTTAGTTCAATCTCCGGATGTCGCTGGTCTGAGATAATTTTCCATATGAGGAATGATAAAATGCATCAGGAGCTCTTATTTGTGCAATTTAATTTTTTATCATATATGTGTAGCTCACATATATGGATCGCATATATATATATATATATATATATTTATATATATATATATATATATATATATGCGCCTCGGTGGTGTAGTGGTTAGCATCGCTGACTATGAATCCATCGGCTCTGGCTCTGAGATCGAGACCCGGTGACGTCAGGCGTCGCGCAGCAAAAACGAGCTGTTCATCCTTCTACACAATAAAAAAAGTTGGTTCGTAGATAAATGGGCACCCTCGGTAGCAACTGACTCGTGGTTCCTTTGAATAGATGTCTAACTCTTTTTGATAAATTTTCTGACTATTTTTGATAGGTGGAGGCACAACCTCATCGAAATAACTCCATAAATTAACCTTCGGCTTCTTTTTTAAAGGTTCTTGATCTTCTCTTGAAACAAATTCAGTTACTTCATTGCCATAGGTTATATTACGTGTAGGACTAGCGTTAGGTGATGCAGACATAATGATTATCTTATTTTTTGCAAACTCAGGCACTGTTATGCAAGCAAATTTGAAACGAGAATCTTAAACGTGAGAAATCATGCGACTAATATGTGCCTTTCATTGCCTGAAACGATTCTGTAAATGTTCTATGAAATCGTTTTTCATAGTATGAACACCTGCATCATCAATTATGTTAGGCAAAAATACTACGAGACCTGTTACATCGGGAGACATTATGTGAAGACAAGAAGAATCAGAGGAAAAGTCATTCGTTAATTTTTCACATCGACTAAGAAGCTTTACAACACACTGAATTAGGGTCCACTGATGATTATTGAAGGTTGCTACAGTAGGTCATAGTCCGAGGCGTATGCAACAACCGCAGTTTCTCGTTGAAGAAGTCGTTGTAGCATATAGAATGTAGAGTTCCATTGGGTGATAACGTCTCTTATGAGTTTATTTTCGGGTAAATTATGTTGCTTCTGGAATTCCTTAAATCCGTCAAGGGCTGGAGATTAATAATTAAAATGCAACAGATTGGGCGCCCAATTGCACATATCTCTGAAACAGACTTCTGGCTAAGAAGGGCTTCATCATCTGCAAGTGCTAAAGTATGATTCGCACAAGCAACAGGAGTAATTTTGAGAACGCTAACAGCTTTAGTAATATTACAGCCATTGTCGTGCACAACTGCATGCACACGATCGCTCTTTATTGACCATTCTTGCAATATAGAAGTCAATGCAGTTGCAAATTTTTCAAGAGTATGAAGAATGTGGCAGATTTTTGGTGGCTAAAACATGCTGCTTTTGCTCACATTTACTATTAATTGTATGTGCTGTCAAACTGATAAAGGCTTCAATTTTTTATAGTGACGCCTAATAACCCAAATAAAACTAATATTCGGAATTCGGTATTCGGTATATATATATATATATATATATATATATTAGTTTTGCACCTAATATATATATATATATTAGCCTAGACGGTAGGCCCTATAATAAATGCAATTAAATTAAGTAAAGTAATAATTGCTTGAGTTTCGCTCACCAGATCTTTCCATCAAAAATAATAAATATCATAAAAAGATTAATAGAATGAATTTTCTTCTTTTAATTAAAAAGAAACGATAAATGATAGTCACAAATAAATATTACAATTGAGCAAATGCTGGTACACAAAATAACTGAGTCTTAACTTAAATGATTGATTAATTATACTGTGCAGCAACTTATTAGCAGAATTACAGAGATGTGCAATTGTCGATTAAATGATTAACGAAAGTAGGTTGCGAGATTGAATTTGAGTTTTACAGTTATAATATGAATGACAAAATATGCCTGAGCTATGGCGTTAAAAATTGCTGTCACATGATGGTGGTTCGCTTGCGACTGCCGTAGTTAGGTTTAGCTGAATGCTTCGAAGGTATGCTGTGACGTTATCTTCTTCAAAGGGCGAGGTATGTCCACTTTTAAAGAAGAAAAACGCCCGAATAAAATGCTTGGCTGTAGATGTCGCTGACTAAGGACACGAAGTGTGTTGTTGTTGAAATCCCTGAGGGTGGAGAAACTGCAGGGACAGCTACAGTCGTCCTCCCCTGCTACAGAGGAATACATAAACATTTCCTCCTCCATGTTTTGTTTAAAACACTTTCTCAAGCTCGTATTGAAGGTTATCACAAAAGTCAACCTTGTGATAGCTTCGAGCGCTTGTAAAAAACGCCTTAATTGACACAGAACACCTGGAGTTTATCATAGAGCACTTACCCGGACTCAGCCATGTATCAGTCAGCAGAAGCTTGCACCTGCATTAAAAACATCACAAGGAATCTCTCTGTCCTCGCCTTCAGAATTGGAGTTTTTCCTTTTACCTGTACGAGATAACAATTGCTAGGAAACGCTGACGAAGCCTTTCTTATACCTGCGTCAGTTATATCGTGAGAAGTTTCAGAAACATTTTAACGTTTTTCATTCTTCGAATGGTGAACGGGTGAGGTTTCAAACCATAAACCGTCTTCAAGCACCATTGCACAAAATCTTTGTTTACAGGCAATCGAGCCCTATAGCCTACGCTTTTCATATGAATTCAATGTCTCTAACCCTTTGCATAGGCCTAACTCAACAGTGTCTCCAATATCGTGCATCGGATTCGCATTTTCATGTAATGTTAAGTAATGCCACATGTAGGCTTATCATTGTTACCGCATTGTATCATTCTAATTACTACATCTTAATACCAGTGAATCATTGTACTTTTGTCCTCCATGTAATGGCTCTTTTATTCTCAGCATTCACTAATTGTAATACAGTATTTGCACATTTCAATATAAACTAGCTAATTGTTAAGCATTGTAGGTAATTATTCTTTTATTTTGCTAATTGCAGTAAAAACAACAAAGCTTATTAATCACTAGCCTTTATTAATAAAATGATTTATTTGATAGAAATGTCAAATTGGTAAACCATAAGCAATCTTACATTAATCTAATTACAAAAATAAAAACCCACTCTAATAGACAGAGTTTATTTCCACGACAGTTTCGACGTCCACTGGCATCCTCCTCGGGTGGATACAGAAACACAAATGAACCAAAACAAGAGGGAAAAACAGTCCAGGGACCGACCGTTAAGAAATTCGCACCTAGGTTAGATCCCATTCTCCCGACACCGGAAGGGCATTTTCATTAAGTACATTCGCGCAAATTTAAAACTATCTTCCTGTTCTAAACATACAGATTCTATTATTTTTTTTTTTTTTTACATAATTATTACATTTATTATTAAATTTATTACATTTAATATTGCATAATTATTTATTACAGAACTTTTAAATTTATTATTACATTGGTTATTACATTGTTGTTTATTATACAGAACTTATAAACCGAAAAACGAATGAAAAAAGCCGATTAGGAAACAATCCAGAGACCATTGAGAAATTCGCACCTAGGTTAGATACCGTTCTCCCGACACCGGAAGGGCATTTTATTACAGGGTCCGCTTATAAGTACATTCCCACAAATTAAAACTATCTTCTTGTTCTATACATACAGATTCTAATATTTTGACATAATTACTGCATTTATTATTGCATTTACATTTTTTAACATTTATTATTATTACCTTTACCCTAATTATTAAATTTATAATATTACCTTTATTATTACATCTGTTGTATTTATATTTTGTTTCGTTATGTAGATGATATTTTCTCATTTTGGCCTGACCACTGGAACAACTTTGACACTTTCTTCCAGTCATTAAATAATCTTGTTCCCTCTATTAAGTTTAAATATGAATGGGAGAACGACAAACAATTACCTTTTCTAGATGTTTTGGTCATTAACGAAAGCGGAAAGCCCAATTTCACGGTCTATAGAAAACCTACTCATTGTAATTCGTACATTCATTATTTTTCATATCATGATGAAGGGGTTAAAAGCTCAATTATTTCTTCCATGTTTCTAAGAGCACTCAGGATTTGTAGCCCACATTTGCTGGACCCGAAAAATTCAAAGATTTGGAACATTTTTAAGGATTTGAAATAGCCCGAGTGGTTTATCAGAAAGGCGTATTTTAAAGCCAGGAAATCTTTTTATGCCCCTCGGGAACCTTCAGTTAACCAAAAACAATATGTGAGTTTGCCTTACATTGCCGGCTTAGAAAGAGTAAAACCGTTGACGAAAGATTTTAAGTTTGCTTTGGCGTTCAAATATTCGTCTACCGTGAAAAGTAAATTGGTTAGGAATAACGTTGCAAAAGAGGAACAAGCCTGTGTCTACAGCATTCCCTGTAAAAGTTTTGATTTAGTATACGTGCGAGAAACTGGAAGAAATATTGAAACCCGTATTAAAGAACACAAATATGCCTTCAGAAGTTGTAATACTAATAATGCCATTTTTTATCACGCCAACCAAAATAATCATGCTATAGATTGGGAATCAAGTAAGGTATTTTATAAATGTAATAATAATTATGTCAAAAGAAAAATAATAGAATCTCTGTGTATAGAAAAAGTAGATAATTTTAATTTGTGCGAAGGTACTTATAAGTTAGACCCTTTAATGAGATTCTTGGTCAAAAAATCCCTTACGGAGTCGTGGGAACGTGTTCGAACCTAAGTGTGAAGTTCTTAAATGTCTCTGGATTGGATTGTTTCCTTACTCGCTTTTAGTTAATGTAATAATGGAAGTAATAAATGTGGAAATAAATATAAATGCAACAGATGTAATAATAAAGGTAATATTATAAATTTAATAATTAGGGTAAAGGTAATAATAATAAATGTTAAAAAATGTAAATGCAATAATAAATGCAGTAATTATGTCAAAATATTAGAATCTGTATGTATAGAACAAGAAGATAGTTTTAATTTGTGCGAATGTACTTATAAACGGACCCTGTAATAAAATGCCCTTCCGGTGTCGGGAGAACGGTATCTAACCCAGGTGCGAATTTCTCAATGGTCTCTGGATTGTTTCCTAATCGGCTTTTTTCATTCGTTTTTCGGTTTTTAAGTTCTGTATAATAAACAACAATGTAATAACCAATGTAATAATAAATTTATAATTTCTGTAATAAATAATTATGCAATATTAAATGTAATAAATTTAATAATAAATGTAATAATTATGTAAAACAATAAAAAAAATAATAGAATCTGTATGTTTAGAACAGGAAGATAGTTTTAAATTTGCGCGAATGTACTTAATGAAAATGCCCTTCCGGTGTCGGGAGAATGGGATCTAACCTAGGTGCGAATTTCTTAACGGTCGGTCCCTGGACTGTTTTTCCCTCTTGTTTTGGTTCATTCTTGTTTCTGTATCCACCCGAGGAGGATGCCAGTGTGGCGTCGAAACTGTTGTGGAAATAAACTGTCTATTAGAGTGGGTTTTTATTTTCATATTTTGACCTTCACGTAGAAAAAAGTGAAGTTTTTTGCATTTATTAATCTAATTACATTATTATATGGCCTACTGACAATTGGCTAATATACAGGGTACGTCATAAATTTGTTTCATAAGCAGCAGGGTGTTTCTTGAGACAAAAGTAAAGAAAAAAGACCATATAAACTTAGGTCGAGAAACCCGTAGGTTTCGAGCTATAGCGCACGACAGAAAAATGAAACTCCGAAAGATTTTCTACATTTTATGTAAATACACAGTGTGATACATTTGCTTCATTAAAGTAAATGTTCGAAATTCGTCCCTACTTCTTGAATGCATGCCTCAGCACGTCGCAAAATAGGATAGAGGAGAGATAGTTAAAAGGGGGAAAATGAGTGAATATGGACAAGTGGGAATGGTGGTTAGCGTGGTGGTTTCCCCCTTTAACTGTCTTTCCTCTATCTTATTTTTCGACGTGCTGAGTCATACATTCAAAAAGTAGGAACGAATTTCGAACATTTACTTTAATGAGGCAAATGTATCACACTGTGTATTTGCAGAAAATGTAAAAAATCTTAAGGAGTTTCAATTTTCTGTCGCGTGCTATAGCTCGGCTTGGTCTGAAAATGCTAACATCTTATTCGTATACAATATGACAGCATCCATCTGGCGTGATGGATAGCTCCTGGCTTGATCCAGTGTATTTCTCTGGCAGGAATTTCTCCTAAAACGAGCATAGTTGTTTCAGCTACCTCTTTGTAATCATCATTTTTTCAGGTTCTTGAGATGTCTGTCATTGATAGATAGCTGTTTGAAGGGCTGCTTAGTATCTAGCTTCTCGCATATAACATCTCTGAAGGTCTTGAAAGATTCGTTTTCGGGTGAAGTAGATTTTCCAAACATCTTTAGATACACTGCTGACAAAACTCGTTCTGCCATATGGTAGCGACAAGCGAGCCATAATAATTTTTTTCTAAAGAGGTTTTCCAGTACTTTACAAGCCCCTTTTATCCAGCGAGAATTGGATGAAGTAGTATCGAATACCATTCCCTAAACCTTATCCTTAATTTCCATTCTTGGATTGTGCTAAAAACAGTACAAGCTTGTGTCGATCCAGTTGAGACACCGATATCAAGTATCAAGAGAAGTTTCTCAACATTCTCTCCCGATATAAGTATTGCCAATCGATCCTGCTTTCCTCCTGAAACATTCAGTATCATTTTGCTGTCCCAGTGGACTACACAATATTGAGGTGGGTTGAACGACTCTTTAATAGTGTCAGCAGTAGCTTTCCTCGACTTCTTCGCAGCTCGCGCAGAAGTACTTTTCGATAATGACATCTCTTTTAAATCTAGCCCACATTCAGCTGCTACCAGAGATGCAAATGTCGAGCGTTGTCCGAATGATAGTCCTAAACGATCAGTTGTATTAGATATTAATGTTGACTGTAGTAACTTAGGACGTTTAGATGGCCCTGGGCTCGGAGTAAAATTATCTTCACCATTACTTGAGTCCACTAACTCGCCTTTAGATGATTCAAGTTTGTGTGTCTCTTCTTCTAATGTCTTTCGCTCTTTTTCTTTCAATTTTCTTCGTTCTTCACCTTCTATTCTAGCAGTCTTTTTGATCAGTTTGGCTACATAAGCTTTATCGATCGGACCCAGAGAATATATGCTAGCACTTCGCTGATCTTCCAAAAAGCGAAGATCCTCATTCTTCTGTTGTATTGTTCTCAATGTATCATTTTGGATCTCATTACATACATTTTCAGTTGGTATATCAAATAAGTTATCTAAACGAGAAAGAAAAGATGTTTTTTGGGTTTCATAACATTTCTTCTTTAGATTTTTATCCAACTTCTCATGCTCTTTTATGAAATCCAACAACATTTTTTGGAGTCCTTTCTGCTTTCTAACGGATTTTGATGGTATGCCAGCCATAATCCACACCTTTTCTACCTTATCTAATACTCTCAAAATATTTTATTCCTTTGACACATTGTCGCTTTTCATTTGATCCCTTCTCAAGAAGAAAAGTGACTGAGAACTTCACTATTCGTTGGAAGCATGCTTCCTTCTCTTGCGCATATGTCTTCCACTAACTTTCCCAATAAAGAATCATATTTTCTTAGGTCTGTTCTTAATATTGGCTTACTGTTAGCCGTGACTATTGACTAATTTTAATAAACTATGAAATTAAGCAAATCTATAATAGAATTCTGAAAGAAAAGCAAATTTATCATACATTTGGTTATATTTGCATATTTGTGTAGATAAAACCTGGAAATACTGTAAATAAATGTTATAGAAATGAAAACAGAGGGAAAAATTTCATATGGCCCACTCAAATATCAACACCGTATACAACTAAAATAGTTTTTAAACGTTCACAATAAGAGGATACCGTTATTCTCTACATTTTGGTAGCAAAATTTTTGAAATACCATGATTAGTAAGGAAACTATGACCAAAAATATCTCCAAAAATCACCATTTTTTGTGTGAATAGGGGGCTTATTTTTCAAATGGAGGGGGGACCCTAAATATTACCCGATTGTCTTTTTGTTTGGTTAATTCATGGTTTTTGGTCAAGTTGTCATAATATAAGAGGTAAGCACCATAAGTTTTCAAAAAAGTCCAAAAGTGACACACCTTACTGAGCAACTATCAGGAAAATACTCACATGTCACATTTAATGGCAAGTTATCCAAAAACAAGCTTTTTCCGAACGGGGTCCCTTAAGGCTCTGTTCTCTCACCAACACTGTTCAACTTATACATGCATGACATTCCAACACCCATAGATAACAAGCTTACCTTATCATCATATGCAGATGACATCACTCTAACATCCACCCACAACAACATCGACACCGCTACAAATAACCTACAAACATACATAAACAGTATACAAGACTGGCTCACACACAATAGACTCAAAGTAGCGCCCACAAAATCAACCATCACCTTCCTTACAAGCAACACAAAAGAACACCAGATAACTCCACAGCTTACACTAAACAACACCAACATTCCACACATTCACAGGAACAAAATACTTGGGGGTCACATACAACACATCATTATCTTTTGCAAACAACATTCAGGACATTAAAAACAAATGTACGTCAAGACTTAACACGCTTAGGGTACTAACAGGCACAAACTTTGAACACCAGCAGGAAACAACATCACTCATATACAAACAATATATTTGCTCAGTTGTGGACTATGCTAGCCCATGCTGGGCACCCATTATCTCCAACACACACATAAACACCTTACAGACAATACAAAGCAACGCACTTCGTATCATTACGGGATGCACTCAAACAACACCAATAGAACACCTGCACACACAAACAAAAATACTGAAAGTTAGGGAACATTTAGACATGAGGGCAACACAATTCATGGCAGCAGCGACAACTAACCCACAACACCCTTGCTTGTACATGTACAATCATGCACCGACACCTCGCACCATTAAGGTAACACCAGAGAGACATTATAACCAAATACTCCATTCCGTACCACGCCCCACAGACATCACACAGTACAGAAAACACATACACACACACACACCTAACCCACAAAGCACTGACACGACTCGGTCCGAATGCGGTCCTAGGTGCGAAGCCGCCACCCATTAACAGGTCAGAGACCAGCCTGAGCAGATCGGATCAAGTTAACTTAGTACGATTCCGATGTGGACATCACCCCAACTTACAGACATATAAACACAGACTAGACAACTCCACAGACGACACCTGCCACCTGAGTCAGGACACACCACAAACAGTTGAACACATTATGACAGACTGTACCGCTCTAGTACAACATACAACACAACACAAGATCACTAATGCGCAATTATTATTACTCTTATTATTTATTTATACCTATAATAACGTTAGTTTGATTTTAATACAGAGATTGAAATAAAACGGGCAGCACAAAGTTTTCGTCACCAGGCTTGAAAGAAAATGTTTTGGAGCTTCCAAGATGGTGTAACGTAAGAGACGTATACTCGGAACGTTGCCTATGTGACGCGGATATGAAAACTCCTCTCTGATTGGCATTTTACTCCATTCTCTGTATTAAATAAACAGAGTGGGTATTTGCACAATTTAGCATAAATAAAGCGCGCGGTATTCGCACTGTTAACGACCTTTGTCAGTAAGGTGATGTAGCGCAGTGGTAGTGCGTTCGATTTGCATGTGAAAGGCCCCAGGTTCAATCTCGGCATCTCCATCCTTTTTATATAATTTTAGGTTAGGTTAGGTGCAATAGGTTAGGTTAGAGGCTGTGGGTACGTTATAATTAAATACAAATACCCACAGCCAAAAAATAAATCCTATCCTAAGAAAACGTATTTTCATATTTTTTTATCTTACAAATGAAAGGCTTGGAAGGCTGACCTCACCTGGGACACATGTGAGGTCAAATCAGGTCACAGTGAGGTCAGGACAGAGGGGCAGGTGACTCACAGATGTACCCACAGCCTCTAACTAACCTAACCCAACCTAACCTAACATTATGAAAAAAAAAGGATGGCGATGCCGGGATTGAACGTGGGGCCTTTTACATGCAAAGCGAACGCACTACCACTGCGCTGCATTCCCTGATGAACGGTAGTCGTTAACAGTGTATTTATTATAGCAAACACTTAAAGAGTTACACTAAAGTGTGCAAATACCCACAGCCTTAAACAAAACCAATCTCCGATATTTGCTAAGTCGCCTTAATATATATATATATATATATATATATATATATATATATATATATATATATATATATGTGTGTGTGTGTGTGTGTGTGTGTGTGTGTATGGGGTGTTTTCTTTAAACATGCGACATTTAAAAAGGTTTGTAGTTTTTTTTATTAATCGAAATAAAAGCATGAAATTTTCATTGCACCTTCTCGAGACATTGATAAATAATTATCAATGTCTCGAGAAGGTGCAATAAAAATTTCATGCTTATAATTAGTTTCCAAGTGCAAAATATGATCGATGTAATGTCATATCAGCTCACGATATTTACACGTTACTTTCGACGCAAGTTTATGATAAAGGAATTTATGATAAAGGAATATCTTGGCCACCAACATCACCAGATCTAATTCCGTGTGACCTTTATCTGTGCGGTCATTTAAAAGATAGGGTGTTTAAACACAATGCACACGCAATAGAAGAATTGAAAGCAAAGAAATTTCTCAGATTTCAACAGATACTCTGTTTAGAGTAATGCAAAATTATGTGTTCGTGCGAAAAGAGTTAATGAGTTGAGAGGACATTACAAAGAGCATGTTTTGCAGTAGGCGACTAATTCCCCCATGTGTAGAGAAGGTACAGTAAAAGATTCGTGCTTTTATTTCGATTAATAAAAAAATACAAACCTTTTAAATTTTCAGGTGTTTAAAAAAAAAATCACCATATATATATCATACTGTATATAACCTTGGTTAACCTTGGGTTTTGCTCCCGCCCGAATTGTTCATTCTGACGAAGTTCAAGCTTGTCACTCCACCTTAGACCTACAGTTTAACGTGGAATCCAAACCACGCCCCACCAGCAGCCCAGCGTCTTAACCACTAGGCTACGCAGCGTACCCATTTATCTACCAACCAATTTCTTTGTGTGGAAGGATGAACAGCTGGATTTTGCTGCCCGCCGCCTGCCGTCACTGCTGCCGTCACTGGGTCCCGATCCCAGAGCCGATGGATTCATAGTCAGCGACGCTAACCACTACAGCACCGAGGCGCATTCCGTATACATACTGTATATGTATAATACTTATGAATACGCGTAGCCAAAGGTGCTCGGTTCCTTCTACATTTGCATGCGCATATCGTGTATGACAATACGTGAATTTAATAAATACTGTACATTAACAAACAATATAATTGTTTAAATAAAGTGTATATATTTAATATTCAGTATACTGGGCTTAATTACTGCTGACGCCCTGCGGGGCATGTTCTCTACAATAGTGTAAAAAGCTACTTTAATAATGTTTTGCTGATATTATCCCTGACGAAACTGTTTAAGTCTAAACTAGAAAAAAATGAATGAAAGTATTTTTGAATATGCATTATATATTGTTGTTGTTGTTGTTGTGTGTGTGTGTGTGTGTGTGTGTGTGTGTGTGTGTGTGTGTTTTCTTTTTTTGGTGTAAATGAAGAATCTTAATGTAAATGTATTAAAAGTTTAAAAAATCTTGCGAAATTGCAAAATATGCGCTCGTCTTGTTTATGTAAGTTCAATTATTTTTTTTAGTTTACATGGAGAGGTGCGCAAATGATTGCTCTTTAGAATTTATTTAAAGTAGGTTGTTTATCGCCTGCATGCCAAGTATCCATTTAATATTACTAAATATTTTCAGTTTTATATACCGTATGTTAACGGGAATAAGCGAAATCAGGCATTAAGATAATGCCTAGGCAATAAGCTGAAAGCTAAGAATGCATATAGCATTAGTTACAATGCCACAATGGTCACTTCCACTGTTTAGGTTAAGTTATGTTATGTCAGGTTAGGTTATATTTATTTTTATTGTAGATATATAAATAGGCATTATACTTATGATTATATGCATTCTTAGGTTTCAGCTTATTGCCTAGGCATTAAGCTTAATGCCGGATTTTTAATTTGAATAAATATACGTAAGCATGGTCGGAGTTCCCGAAAACTGAAGTCCGGAAATGTTCGATGTGTTGTTGTTAAATTTAGTAATGTCACCTTCCTTCGATAATATAGGAATTTACGCAATGAGCCACATTAGTTGGCCTGAGAGCTGTGCCAGTTTCTGGCCGTTCTAATTGATTGTTATACTTTGCTTGGTCTAGGAATCCGAATCTTATACTAGCAAAGGCCGCAATAGTTGGAAGAGGGTGACAACGATCTGTGAGGACAGAAACTTAAAGACTTTTCTATAAAAGATAAAAAAAACCGTGCATTTGTCATGAACTATCTGAGATAAGTGGAATTGTTCTGTGAGGTCAAAATGCTAGAAGACTTACGGAAGCTGGACTTAGGGAATATAAAAAGAGAAAAAGGCTTTACGTATCTCATTCTGCAATCTCGAAAAGAAGCTACAGTAGACAAAAATAAACATAAAAGTTGGACCACCTAGGACTGAGTCAAGGTGCTTTGGACAGATGAAAGCTATTTCGATGTGAGTAAAGAAATCCGAAACATAAGAAGAAATAATAGGTTTTATTTTTATGTAGTAAGGAGGGGGGCTAAAGGCGAGTGCCCGCAAAAGTGACACATCCACAGGAGACACAGACAACCGGAAACACGGTCTCCAAAGCCAGTGCTGCCATTTTCTTATTTTTTTAATATAAATTTTGAAAAGGTTGTGTAGTGTGTAAGATGCATGTATGTGTAGTGAGGAACAGGGTAGAAGTGTGTGTTTGAGAGCATGCTGGACTCCTCACAGGGTAGATGAGACACGGAAGAAGATCAGCTAAGGAGGACAGTGACAGGATGAACGGGAGTTCCAGCACTCCCTGTCTCCTGCCTAATATCCACCCCAGAGTGCTTCCTTGGTCGATTGGTGTCTACAGTGTCACAAATATTGTTTCCTTTCATTTTACACCTCTTATTTGTTGTTTTCTACTCTCTTGTGTAGGTTCCTGGGGCTTCTGGGGTGACTTCGGAAGAAGGAGAGATGATAACGTCTTTCATCTAGATTGTACGTTGTTGGTAACAGGAGTTGACAAATTATTTTTGTGGAAGGCGAATAAATTTTTCAGCCTGCAAAAATCATCTTGATAAAATTCTGAAACGGTTCATTCATTAAAATGCTTTAAATTCCGTTAAATCTTAATTCATTTTCATGATATAATCGCATAGAATACATTACATTTTAACTAGCTTTGGTCTGAAGAAAATCGGGTTAACTGGCTCGACTATCCTCCCCAGTCCAGTGAGCCATTTTTCATTATTAAGTTTTTTCTGAGTTAAGGATACAAAAAAAATTGCTCCAGAAATGGAAGAACGTTACTGTGAAAATAGCTTTATGTTAAAACACATTTCTAAACAAATTCTGTCCCCACATTTTAAACACGTTCAATGGTACACATGTCTTGACCTCCAATTTTGTAGTGAATATGTTTAGAAATTTAACATATTTGACGTAATATTGTAAAATGAAGTAAATATGTTGGTTATATAATGATCTACAGATCTACAGAAGCTAAGGCTAACAAAGACCCTAAGATCCACTCTAAGGTTAGCCCGAGAGAAAGGAAAGAGTAGGGGGTTAAGAGAAGAGAAGAGAATAAGGGGTTAAGTAAGGAGCAACACCTATCACTCGTGGGTTAACATTCATTCGGAAAAAGAGAAAAAAAAAGACTCACCATCATCATCCGCCGGCCACTGCCGACAAGTCAGAAAAATAGTCGGAGAATAGGAGAGGTGTGAAAGATGAAAAGAAGTAAAATAAGAACGCTTACAAACCATGCAAACACAGTCTTAACTCACTCTCATACCATGCAAACTACAAACATGCAAGAAAAGAGACTTAGAGACATGCAAAGTAAGGAGAGGATAAGGGGAAAAAAAAAAAAAAGTAGGTAAAGTTAAACAAAAAGTGGGTTAGTTTACACTACGAGCTACATCCACGTTCGTGTTAGTCTAATTTTTTTTTTTTTTTTAATAATTTTATTGCTGGCATCACACGCTGGCATGTCACAAGCTGTCATTTATCGTCAACAGACTCATCCTCGAGCACCACCACCAGAGCTCCTGTTGCTAACTTTGTTTTTTTATATTAAACAACGTTAATACTTTTAAAATGTCTGTTAAGACGGTTCTTAAACATATTAACGCTGGTAGAATGAACGACTGACGCGGGAAGATTATTCTATTTATCAATTACTTTAAACGTAAAGAAGTTTTTAGCGATATTAGTAATGAAACGTCTGCCACGCAACTTAAATCCGTTATTGCGAGTATTACTATCATCGAAAGTGAACAATTTGTCAAAATTTACGTTATCGATGTTATTAACGATTTTGAAAACTTCAATAAGCTCCCCCCTTAATCTCCTAGTTTCGAGTGAATACAGGTCTAACTCTTTAATCCTATCTTCATAAGGCTTATTGCGCAATGACGGAATCAGTTTCGTGGCACGACGTTGAACCCTTTCTAACCTATCAATATCGGTGCTACTGTAGTATGCGGTCTACCTACGATTCGGCGGTCTACCTTTTAATTATAGCTTCTTATCTTCTTATTATTTTATTATTAGGTTAATTGTACGCCCTTGACGATTGGTTAGGTTAAGTCGTGATATTTTCGTTAAAACTAACGAAAATATCACGACTTAACCTAACCAATCATCAAGGGCGTACTGTTTGCTGGGCGACGTAAGTACAATCGAGGAAGACTTTTAAGTGGTGATCGTGCTCCTCTCTCTGAAGATACAGATGCAGATGTCACAAATAATAGGAACCATGGAGCACAAATCGACGGACCTTGGGTTTTTGGATTAAAAAATGGTTCAGACTGCCGGTATTTTTATGTCCAAAGACGAGATAGGAATACTCTCATTCCACTCATTCAGCGTGAATGCAAAATTGGGTCGGTGATTCATTCCGATGAGTGGCCCGCATATAGTTGTCTAAATAACATCGGATATCGTCATGAAACGGTCAACCATCAAGAAAACTATGTGGATCCAACCTCAGGGGCACATACACAAGAAATTGAGCGATCGCGGTTGGATGTCAAAATAGATATTATGAAAAGAAAAAGAGGGGTTCCGCCTCAATTATTACAATCGCACCTTGACTATTACTGTTGGAAAGTACTTAGAAAAGATGACGATTTGTTTATTGCTTTTTTAAATAATGTTCGAACTGTATACAGATGCTAATACTGTTTTTTCGTTTTTGTAATTTTGTCATTTAATGTTTTAAATGTGTTAATGTTTTATAATTCCTTAATGTTTAACTTCTTTAATAATTCCTTAATTGTGTAAATTAAATTATAATTCCTTTCAATTCATTTTCAATTCCTTTTAAATATTTTGAACGGTAGACCGCATACTACAGTAGAAACTTAACGGTAGACCGCATACTACAGTAGAAACTTAACGGTAGACCGCATACTACAGTAGAAACTTAACGGTAGACCGCATACTACAGTAGAAACTTAACGGTAGACCGCATACTACAGTAGAAACTTAACGGTAGACCGCATACTACAGTAGCACCTCAATATCCTTACGCAAGTACGGGCACCAAAACTGAACTGCATATTCTAAATGAGGCCTGACTAGGGACTTGTAAAAGGGGCAGTATAATATCCTTCGATTTAAATTCGAAATTACGCGCTATGAAGCCTAACATCCTATTAGCTTTTGCGCAAGACTCCAGGCACTGGTTCCTAACCTTTAAATCCTTAGATACGCGTACGCCTAAATCTACTTCCGCGTCAACGCTCGCTAACTCCCTATCATCCATCGTGTACGTGTAATTATTGTTGCGAGAACCTATATGCAAAACTTTATAGAATAGAATAGAATAACCTTTATTAATAATAAAATAAATACAGTAGTCTTTTTACAACTTACAATTTTTACAATGACATAAATAATTGTGAAGCTCGACTATTTATTTTTTTATTTTTAATTTGGCCCTTAAGCTTTAGGCTTTACTGGGCTCTCATTAAAAATAAGCAGCTAGCCGTTATAAGTTAATAATAATAAAATAAATAAATAAGAAAATAAGTATTATTAATAGTTAAAGCCTGTATTTCAATATTAAACAATATTAATGGACAATATAAAACATTATTAGTGGACATTAATCCAAGATTTTTGTTAGTATCCCATTATTAATCGGGATTTTAACTTGGTTTTAAACAAATTTACATTCGCAATATTTTTTATATCGGCATGCAAGTCATTCCATAGTTTCAATCCAATGAAAATGGGTAGTTTTTGAGATGAAGACAATCTAAATTGAGGTATAACAATCTTTGATCTATTTCTGGTCTGATACGGGTGGATTTATTGATGAGTTACAAAATATCTATTTACCCATTGCAAATTAATGATTTTATTATCTGATGCTGATTTCCTTGATCACTCTAGTGCATTATTTAAAGAGCTAAACCTACTAAAGCTCAATGATATAACCAAACTGGCACATTTTATTTTTATTTACAAGTGTAAGAGCTTATCTAGCATTACACCAAGAAATTTTGTTACAGTACACTCCTTTATGGTGATTTCATTAACATTGAGTTCATCAAGATATACATTTCTTTTATTAGTAAAAATCATGAAATTTGTTTTACTGGTATTTAGGAAGAGTTTATTCGTGGTCAACCATTTCATTACACTGATGAATTCTGAATGAAATATATTCTTAGCTGTATTAACATCTTTGCAAGAAAAGGAGAGAGTTGTATCATCTGCAAACATTATGAAGTTCAGTATATCAGATGAACGTGGAAGGTCATTTATATATAATAAAAATAACAGTGGACCCAGCACTGAGCCCTGTGGCACACCATGTTTGACAAGCGCTTTAGTGGAGCAAACCTTATTTACTGATACAAAATTATATCTATCGGACAAATAACTTTTAAACCAATCACTGATTGCCCCTCTAAAGCCGTAACAATACATTTGTCTACGTTAAATTGCATCTGCCACTTATCTGTCCACTCCATAATCCTATTTACAGCGTCTTGGAGCCTATTACTATCATCCTCGTTAACAACCTTACCGCCTATTTTAGTATCGTCCGCGAATTTTGACACGTTACTAGTCAAACCTACATCTATGTCGTTAATGTAAATTACGGATAGCAATAGGCCTAACACTGAACCCTGTGGAACACCGCTACCTACATCTAACCACCCCGATTCACTACTATTAACTACGACCCTCTGCCTCCTAGCACGAAGCCATTCTTCTAACCAGTTAGCTACCTGACCGCGTATACCGTGCGCTTTGACCTTCGCAATTAGTCTCCTATGCGGAACTGTATCGAACGCCTTTTTAAAATCTAAATAAATAACGTCAGCTGCTCTATGCCTATCGTATTCGCGCACTATTTCGTTATAAAATTCTAACAAATTAGTTAAACAAGACCTATGGCGTCGAAACCCATGCTGACTACTATTAATCAAATCTCTACTTTCTAAGTGTTCGATGATACGATCCCTAACTACGGATTCCAAAAGTTTACCGACAATTGACGTTAAGCTAATGGGCCTATAATTGCTAGCTACTGCGTGGTCGCCTTTTTTAAAAATAGGCGTGATGTTAGCTAATGATGATGATGATAAGCTTTATTGGCAGGATATAAATCTCATACCATAGTACAATATGCTTGTCGATATAAAAGATAAATCAAACAATAATACATTTAAAAATAAACAAACTAAAAATTATGACTTAAGGAGATAAACATACGACACATATTAAAACAATTAATAATAATAGCAGAAAAACCTACCCACTGCGAAGACTACAAAAATTATATAAATCAATAATATTTTCACAAATATGTTTCAGAAAAATTTCTATAATATTATTTATTCACTGAAAAAAGTTTTGAAAAAATGTAATAGCTTTGAAAGAGCAATTTTGCAATTTTAACGTAATTTTTTTTTTATATATAAGCTGTCGTTAACGTGTTTGATCAAATAGTTTATATAACATTTATTCGCGGTTGTTTTATATTATTAATAATAATAAATATATGTGGTTAGCAAGCATGAAGTTATGACATATTATAATTATTATTTTAAAATATATATAAAGTTCTTTCATCTTGCAATAAATTTTTAGATTAAATTTTTATTAAACAGAAAAATGAAATTGACGGAGGTTATGGTACTTGTAGGTTATCTCCCCCCAACCAATTTTGACAAAATATTTTCGTTAAAACTAACGAAAATATCACGACTTAACCTAACCAATTATCAAGGGCGTACAGTTGATCTATTAGTAAATAGTAAATACTATTCCAGAAACAAACAATGTTATAATTAATAATAGATCAGCTGTACGCCCTTGATAATTGGTTAGGTTAAGTCGTGATATTTTCGTTAGTTTTAACGAAAATATTCTGTCAAAATTGGTGGGGGGGAAATAACCTACAAGTACCGAGGTTATTAAACTAACGCTGCTCATAATATAACATGACAATAATATAGAATTAATTAAAAAAACACAATACATAGTTTATGGTTTTCTAGCTTTGAGTTACTCACCTAATTATAATACATTATTATACTTTATTTCAGGAAATATCAAATCAGGGTCATATGGCACTAAGGAGGTACAGCTTTTTGTGCGATTCGAACCAATATGCCACCAAGAAGACCTACAAAAAGTACCTGAATTGCTGAAATCTTAAGTCCCAGCCGAGATTCGAATCCATCCTTCAAATTAACAACCTAGCACTTTACCATTAGGCCAGCCTGGTGGAGTAAAACAAGGTAAGAGTGAAACTCTTAAATATGTTCACCTTAAACATGTAAAAGATGTGCTTCGTGGTGCTAAACAGCCTTATAAGTGGTGGTTCACACTGAAATCTGCCTTATTTGTAGTTTATACAACTACGCCTCCTTTGCTTAAGGCCGATGGTTCCGTCACGTACTGTCCTTTTGAAAAGTCTTGTTTATTGGTAGAGGTTTATAATGCCAAACAGAATAGACAAGAACTTGGTTTGCCTCCAACCTCTTTCCCCGAGACTCAACTGACTACTTTTGCTTTTAGGTCTAGGGGAGTGAAATATCTTCTTTTGGAGCTTAACTCTTTGACTCTTATGGCAGTACGGACCTTAATGGAATCTTTCCATTATTTTTGAAGAAAATAGCTGAACAAATTGCTCCAAAATTGGCAGTCATATTTCGAAAGCAACTGAAACTCGGTAGCTTTCCATCATGTTGAAAAAATGCTAATATCACTCCAATCCCTAAGGGTGCTATTGCTACTTCACGCCCAACTGAATACTGTTCTATTTCGATTACACCAGTTCTTTCAAAAATGTTTGACAGGTGCCAAGTGTCTCGGCAATTTTGCCGAACACACTGGAATTTTACCAAAGTTTCAGTTTGATTTCCGTAAGAGTCTGGGGACATGCGATGCACTGTTATCGATTTTGCATGACCTACAATCATCTCTTGATATGCGTCATGAATCTTGTGTGGTGGAATTGGACTTTAGTTCTGCCTTTAATCTTGTGACTAATGTAGGTCTTATTTATAAGTTAAAGTTAATGGACGTCGGTGGCCATTTTTTAAATGTTCTTAATGAGTTTTTAACGAATCGGATTCAGCGAGTCGCTATTGATGGCTGTTATGGTGACTTTAGTAATGTCCTCTCTGGTGTTCTCCATGGTAGTGTCCTTAGTCCACTTTTGTTTATATTATATACTCAGGATACGTGGGTTAATCTTGACAACAGGTTGATTGCCTATGCAGGTGATACTACTTTAAATGCATCTGTTGCCTCCCCTCAGGTGAGGGACGCAATTACTGTTTTCTTCAGTAAAGACCCAAGCAAAATTAAACTTGGTGTAATTTGTGGGGTATGGAGCTTAATACTTCTAAAACTCAAAATATGATAATCATCAAACCTCAAACTTCAGATCCCTCACATATGCCCCTTTTCATTAATATGTTCCACTCACTACCAGTAATTCTTTTAAAATATTGGGAGTGACTCTAGATGAGAAGCTTACGTTTGAAACAAAATCAAATAAGCCATCAAGAGGGACTTTTATGAATAACGAGCATACATCAAAACTTACCAGTTTGAAATTAGGATCATTAGGAAACTTCAGTTTGTTAATAAGATCCATGCCATTTGTAATATGTGATCCGGAAATAGAGCCAACTAACGGAGTTAATAAACTAGTCACAAAAGTCCCTGTTGATGACTTACTTGATTTTTTAAAAGATAAGATCTCTGAATATTTGTTTCCTGTTCAACACAACACTCTTATTGAATGAATTAAGCTTTGCTTTCAAAGATTGTAAATTTCAGTGTGAAAATAAGTTTTATGCTATGTCGTTTGGCGATGGGAAATTCCCTCTCACCTGTATTAGCTAATTTATATATGGAATTTTTTTGAAGTAGAATTTTGCCCACTACTGTTAATTTTAACCTTGTCTGGTACCGGTATATAGATGATATTTTATGCCTTTGGCCTAATAATTTGGATGTTGATGAATTTCTTGGTAGGCTCAACAATTTAGTCTCATCCATTAAGTTAATTATTGAAAACAAAATGATGGATGTCTCTCTTTTCTTGATCTAAAAATTCGGAGATGCATGAATCAATTCAAATTTGAAGTTTTCCGCATGCCTACTAATAATAACTCTAATGTGCATTTTCATTCTGACCATCACCCCTCCATAAAATCTTAGATACTCTTCTATGTTTTTCAGAGCAGTGAGAGTTGTCAGTCCTGAATTTTTAGATTCCGAGTTATGCAATATCATGAATATTGGTACTAAATTATGTTATCCTATTCCATTTCTAGATAACTGTCTTAGGAAAGCTAAGAATAGGTATTATAATAGTGTAATTGTTAATGAATTTGATCATAAAAATATCCTTAGCCTACCTTACCATGTAAATTTTAAATATCTTCCGATCTTACTTAAAATAATTGGTATGAACGTAGTTTTTAAGTATAATAATACAGTTAAATCTCGCCTAACAAAGAATAGCATGGATAATGCAATTGGCTGTGTGTATTCGATCGGATGTGCACAATGTAACTCAGTATACAGGGTGTACATAAAGTCAGGATCTATTTTTGTGAAGCACTTGGAAATTATATGGAATTCAATCATAAAATGATAAAGTGGTAACATTTATTAAATAATTAAGAGCAGGATTCGACGTGACACCCATCAGTATCCCTGCACAGCTCAAATCGTTCCGCAGCATTTCTAAACACATTCTGGAGCATTTGCGGGGTTATGTTATCTGCAGCAGTTCGTATACGTGTACGTAAGTTTTCAAGACTCGTAATCTTCGTCTGATAGACGTGCGATTTGATAAAGCCCCATGCAAAGAAATCTAAAGGGGTTAAATCTGGTGATCTCGCTGGCCGAGGTCTGTTGCTTCCGCGTCCGATCCAGCGATTTGGAAAACGTCCATTTAGATAATCCTGAACAATTTTGGCATAGTGACAAGGAGCACCATCATGTTGATAGACGACGGTACTAACAATCCTATCCCCAATCAGCTGAGGTTCAAGGAATTGCTGCAACATGTCCAGATAAATAAGCCCCGTAACTGTAGCTTCAGCAAAGAAAAAAGGACCATAAACCTTAGATTTTGTTAAACCCATCCAGACATTAACTTTAGGTGAGTCTCTTTCCCAATTTTGGACGAAATCATTCGGTCTTTCATCTGCCCAAATTCGACAGTTATGGCGATTTACTTTTCCACACGTATGGAAAGTGGCTTCATCACTAAAAAGAATGTAAATCATGTAAAACCTGCAAATGATAGCTTTTCTTCTGCAAATTAACTTTCAGAATTTTGTGCACGGATGACGTCGGGAGGCCGAGTCTGTGTGATGCAGCACGAACGGACGTACGTGGCTCCTCAGTGATAATTCCGCGTACTGCATTCACGGTAAGATCTGACATACACGGTCGTCCTGATCTTGCTTCATCATTTACAGATCCCGTTCGTTTAAATTTGTTCACCAATTTTCGTATTGTCTTGTCTATTGGTCCCGGCTTATGAAATCTCCTTCTAAACTTCTCTCTGATGTCATTGTATTTCTTTCCCTCGATTCGCCAAATTACTATTGCCACACGCTCTTCTGTATTCATTCTAAGGGCTTCTGAAAAGAAAAATAGAAAAAAATAATTATTTCACAAAAATTCAGAGCAAAACAACATAAATATGCGTGTAGAACAGCAAATAATTTTAATGCATTGTTTAACCATATGTACAGGGTGTTTGTAAAGTCCCGTCACCCCCCCACAAAATGTACATATTCTAATACCAACTTTATTTTTGTGTGATTAATTGAATTTATATGTAATTCATTGACATTTTTTTTCTTTTCCAGGTATTAGAGTTGTGTGAACAATGACAAACCAGTCCAATTACACTGGAGGAAAAGATAGTGATGAGCACATGGGCTCATGAAAGGTCACATACTGGTAAAACGATGCATGATATCCAGAATGAGTTCAACACAAAATTCAATAAGGCTGCACCACCAAACAAGACGGTATTACGCTAGGAGAAAAAGCTGTTTGAAACTGGCTCCATCAAGGACAGACCACGGTCGGGAAGACCAACAACGCGAGCAGAACAGAATAAAGGTGTGATTGCATCGGTGGCTCGTTCACCGAAAAAAATCACTCGATCACATGACAAAATATCTCGGCATGAAACCCTACCGCTCGTCATTTGTTAATCATTTGTTACGAAAATGATGGTGCACACACAGATATTCTGGATTAGTAACTGTAATTAGTAACTGTATTTACTGTAACTAAAGTAATTATTGCAAGTGGCTTGTTTCTTAAATTACACCTACCACATATAAATACAATTAATCACACAAAAATAAAATTGGTATTGCAATATGTACATTTTGTAGGGGGTGACGGGACTTTTCGAACACCCTGTAGAGATGTAATCATAGTTTAAGTGTGAGAGTTCTAAAGTTCTCGTTAAAAACACAGATATAATTGAAAGGAATATTCTAGAATGTGCATTCATCCATTTTAAAAATAATTTCGATAACAGTGCGGGAATGCATAAAATCGACAATATCTTGTTAAAATGTCTTTTGCTTTTAATCAGCGCTTGTTTACCGTGTATTAATCTCTTTATTTTTTTTGTTTTAATGTACAGTCCCCTGCAATAGTTCCGCTCCATCCTTTACGAGATGTGGCAACAACGCAATCCCTCTTAAACCCCAGTTCCCCACCCTCACTCCCTCCCTCTCTTCCTCCCATTCTCAGGTGTTATACTAATGCTTTTATTTTTTGAAAACCAATGACAGAATAAATATATTGCTCACTGAAGTTTTGGTGGTAATGCTAGGACGACTATATATTTTATTCATGCATTATTCCTAAATTTAGGGAATAGAGTAGTTACAAATTAGGTTATTTCTCATACGTGGGATACTTTAAAAACTTTCAATCATAGGATTTTGATGTGGCCATATTATAGTTAAAGCGTAAGATAAGTTGTAGTATCGACTTTTCCTCCAGGCAATAACATTTCTGTATAAAGTCCTTGAATCATCAAGAAATGATTATCCAGTAAAAGGTCTACCCATGGGGAGATAATGATGACATAGTTAAATTTTTTATTACAAAAATAAACATGAATCAAGTAAATTTAGGGATTTTCTTAAGAACATACAAAACAAAATGTTCGAGCAAATAAATATATATTTATTACATCACAACCATAACATTATTATACACAATTACTCAATACTTGATCCATCCTCCATTATTATTAATGACCTCTCGTAGCGTATTTGGAACATATGCCACGTGATTGTAGACGATTTGTGGGTTCGTGCAGAAAAGTTCCCACTCTGCCATGGTGTGTTCCAGCAGGTGCCAAGATGTCCGCTTCTGCCCAGGCTCCCAAGCATCAACCACATTTGCCCACACATTTTCAATGGGGTTTAGGTCACACCCCTTGGTGGGCCAGTTCAGCAGCTCGACATCTCGTTGTTCATGAAACCACCGTCTGATGATCCTGGCATTGTGAACAGGGCAGTTATACTGTAATACAGTATATACTCGTATGTTAACCCTCCGTCTATGGCCTTGGGTGTTTCGAGGTTGACCGGGGTTCTGATTAGATGGCACCAACGAGCTTTCTCACTCTGGGGTAGTTGGTACCATGTAGGGAATGGCAGTAGTTTCTTTTATATTACACTCTGATTTCTTCTTGTCGTGGATCGGAGGATTCTGTGAAAACTTACGAAATTATCTGACGGTTCCCCGATTTTTCTTGCAGTGTATCGGGAAATTATTTATTCTATTTTAAAACTAAGTTCTCCGGAGAAAGCAGAGCTTAAAGGTGAAGACAAAAAGATCCACTGACTGAATTTTACTCCTAAAATATTTATTATTTTTCTTAACGCAGGAAGGTGGGGCCAAGGGCAAATGCACGCAAAAAGCGCCCCTCCCATAGAAGAAGAGAGCCAAAATCCAGGTCCGGGGTTTTCGAGATGTCTAGACACTCTGCCTTTAAAGATGGGAAGTCATAGACAGGAGGAAAGATGGATTGAGGAAGATCGTTCCAGAGTTTACCGGTTGAGTATATGAAAGACCGAAAATACCGATTAACCATTGCATTAGATAGTTGGACAGAAAAGGAATGAGAAAGTGTAGAAAGTCTGGTACTGAGTGCTTTCCTTAAAAGAGGAGGCATGCAGTTAGAGAGTTCAGAAGAGCAATGTCCGTTATAATAGCGATAGTAAAGAGAGAGTGAGGCAACATTGCGGCGAAGAGAGAGAGATTGAAGACAATCAGTAAGATGCGGGGAATTGATGAGACGAAAAGCCTTTGATTCCACACGGTCAAGTGCGGCTGTGTGGGTTGAACCACCCCACACATGAAAAGCATACTGCATAGAGGGGCGAGCAAGACCCCTGTACAGAGACAGCAACTGAGTGGGGTGAAGAAACCGCGGAGGCGGTACAGCATACCTAATCTCCTGGAAGCTCATTTAGAAAAAGAGTATATGTAATTTTTCCAGGAAAGATCATGAGAAAAGGAAACGCCAAGAATGTTAAGAAAAGAGAAAGGATTGAGTTGTGTGTTGTTGAAGGTAAGGGGATAGTCGTGTGGAAGATTGTAACGAGTAGACAGATGGAGGAACTGAGTTCTTGAGGCATTGAAAGCCATAAGGATTTCTCTGCCCAAATCAGATATAGCAGAAAGATCAGACGTCAGGTGTCCCATAGCCGCACTACGCGAATCATGAAGCGACTCCTGTGAGGGACGCTTTGGGAAACGGGTGGAGAAGTGAAGAGTGGAATTGTCGGCATAGGAGTGAATAGGACAGGAAGTGCGAATTAAAAGATCATTAATAAATAAAAGGAAAAGAGTGGGTGACAGGACAGAACCCTGAGGAACACCATTATTAATAGCTTTAGGAGAAGAATAGTGGCCATCTACGACCGCAGCTATAGATCGGCCAGAAAGGAAATTAGAGATGAAGGCACAGATAGAAGGATAGAAACCGAAGGGGGGCAGTTTCGAAATTAAAGTTTGTACCAGACTGTATCAAAAGCCTTCGCTATGTCTAGCGCAATAGCAAAAGTTTCACCGAAATCCCGAAAGGAGGATAACCAAGAGTCAAAGAGATATGCAAGAAGATCGCCAGTAGAGCGTCCCTTGCGGAATTCATACTGACGATCTGAAAGAAGATTGTGAGAAGAAAGGTGTTTAAGAATCTTCCTATTAAGGATAGATTCAAAAACTTTGAAAAGGCAAGAAATCAAAGCAATTGGACGATAGTTGGAGGGTTGAGAGCGGTCACCCTTCTTTGGGAAAGGCTGAATGAAAGTGAACTTCCAGCAGGAAGAAAAGTACCAGATGAGAGATAAAGACGAAAGAGTTTGCCTAGGTAGGTTGTCCGCACAGAAACACAGTTCTTAAGAACAACAGGAGGAACATCATCAGAACCATACGCCTTCCTAGAGTTGAGCCCAGATAGGGCAGAAAAACATCTTTCGAAGAGATTCTAATTTCAGACATAATAAAGTAAGAGGGGGAAGGAGATGGAGGAGCAGCACCGGAATCGTCTAGGCTTGAATTGTAATCGAAAGTTTGAGCGAAGAATTCAGCTTTGTTAGGAGAAGAGACCGCAACTGAGCCGTCGGAATGGAAAAGAGGAGAGAAAGAAGAGGAAGTAAAGTTGTTGAAGAAGTTGTTAACTAGACGCCTGAAAGAGCGAGAAGAATTAGAATTGGATATATTTTCACATTTTTGTCTGATGAAAGAAATTTTGGCGAGTCGAAGAACAGATTTTGCACGATTCCGGCCCGAAATATAAGCTGAGTGAGAGTCAGGAGTTGGATGGCGATGGTACCTTCTGAAAGCCTCCTCTCTGTTGCGGATAGCATTCGAACAAGTAAAGTTAAACCAAGGTAATACTTCAGCCTCTAGGTCAGATCAGAATCATCAGAATGATAACACTGTACAACAGTGAACAAAAACGGAAATGAGATCGTCATTTTTATGGCTAATTATATGCGTAGATTGCGAAAATAACACCAATTTATTTGTATCCCCCACCGATTTTATGAAAATGACCCTATTTCATTGTATTATTTTGAGAACCACTGGTTCGCTAAACGCATCTTTTACATTTTCTTCATTCATGCATATGCTGTGGTGGTGGTGTTCGGCTCTGTGTTTCCACTTTGATTTTATGAAAAATTTCTTTCATTAATCATTTAAAACAAAATTGTCAGCCATATTTTATCATAAATCGGTGCTACAAGTGAGTATTATTGAATAACAGTTATCAAATTATGTATATTTCACCGACAACGTCTATGTTGTGTGAAATTGCAAATTGATCTATCATTTTATTATTTTACAGGTTTTTATTGATGTTATGCTACAATGCCTAGAGAGTGCAAAAATTCCCCAGACAGTTTTTGTTATATTTGTAGGACATTAATGTTAAAACAGTATAAAATGAAGTTGACTTCTCATGTGAAAAAGCTTTATGAATTATACTTCGCATGCAAAGTTGGTGATCAGGACAAGCACTGGGCGCCTCATATCTGCTGTGTGAGATGTACAAGCTCGTTATCTGCATGGTTCAAAGGCACCAGTCCTGGTCTGGAATTCGGTGTCCCAATGGTATGAAGAGAGCCGCTGGACCATTCAACTGATTGCTATTTCTGCTTAACGAACATCACAGGTTTGAATCTTTTATTTTTCTGTATATACGTCAAATTTGGTGTTTTTAGCACATTTTAGCATATCCTGCTCTGCATAATGTATTACACAATTATGCTATCTTAAGTAGTCAACAACGCTATTGTCTCACATTACGGGTTGCAACAGAAAAGGGAAAAAGCTATAGTCTACCCAAATCTTCGTTCTGCTATGCGTCCTGTGGAACATTCTACAGATATACCCATCCCTCGTCCTCCAGCTGAAATGCCGACCGATAACACAGACTCTGACAAATCGGAATCAGACGGCGAATTCTATGAAGCTCAAGTCGAGTCCAAGAAAGAACAACATCTCATCACACAGTCTGAACTCAATGATTTGGTCCGTGATTTAATTTAATACTTACCAAGCAACAAAGTAAACTGCTGGCCTCACGTCTACAAGAATGGAATCTGCTGGCGGAAGACGTATGAATTACAGCATTCCGAAAGCGCTCCTTGGATTTGCAGGAATATTTTACTATGAAGAACAATCTTTGTTATTGCATTGATATATATGGTCTGTTCGATGCTCTGGGTTTGTGCTATGAACCGAATCAGTGGAGATTGTTCATTGATTCATCTCTGTACAGTGTTAAGGGTGTACTGCTACACAATGGGAACACAATGCCTTCTGTTCCGATCGCTCATTCAGTCGTCTTGAGAGAAACGTATGACAATGTTGCTTTTATTCTGGACTGTATAAAATACAATGAACATGAAAGGCTTATCTGCACAGATTTGAAGGTTGTGGCTATTCTCAATGGATTGCAAACTGGCTATACGAAATACATGTGTTTCCTATGCAAGTGGGATAGCCGAGCAAGGTCTGAACACTACACACGCTCAGTATGGCCGCCGCGAGACAATTCCTCACCTGGATCTCACAATGTTATTCACGAACCACTAGTACGAAAGGAGAAGGTTATCTTGCCGCCACTTCACATAAAACTAGGGCTGATGAAACAATTTGCAAAGGCGTTGAAACAGGATAAGCCTGCCTTCAAATATCTAAAGGAAAAATTCCCAAAAATAAGTGATGCTAAGATTAAAGAAGGCATATTCGTCGGCCCTCAAATTCGCCAACTCATATGCTAGACGAACACTTTGAAGCGGTGATGGATGAGGTTGAGTTGGCAGCCTGGCGTGCATTCAAAAACGTGTGCAGCGGTCTACTAGGAAAGACTAAATACGACAACAATGCTGCATTTGTGAATCAACTTATCAACTCATACCAACGTCTCGGATGTAAGACGTCATTGAAAATTCATTTTTTGCATTCACATCTCTCATTCTTTCCGGAAAACGCATCTGCTGTTAGCGACGAACACGGGAAGAGTTTTCACCAGGACATAGCCACAATGGAGAGCCGATACAAAGGGAAGTGGAGTCCTGCTATGCTGACCGATTTCTGCAGGAATTTAAAGCGTGACCAACCAGAAGCATCACACGAACGCCAGCATAAATACAAATAATGAGTTGAAAACAGTATAATACGAGAGTTTTATGTTAATTTTGTGCATGTATGTTGAAGTATAGCAATAATTAAACTGTTCCATATGATGAAGCCTATCTGTTTATCAATATATTCTTATTTTTGGTATGAAGATTTTAAGCAGTCATTACAAAAAAAGTCACGTGATAGAAAAAACTATTTTCAGATTTGGAATCAGCACACTCGAAATATTAAGAATGACCGAATGTTATTCCCGTTTTTTTTCTGAACCGAAAATTTGTTGTAGTGTAATTTGAAAAATTACACGAGTGTATGTACTAATAATTTGGTGACATCATTATTATTTTATTATTTAATGTTGACCTGTTTTGTTTTTTATTCCTAATAGGCTGAATTTTTTTTGCACCATATTTGAAGATAACGGTAAATTTAGGCTGTAACAGCATACTGGCAGATGAGAAAGGTATTTGAAGATGAATTCATATTTTTCTTTTAAACAGCAAACAGACAGATCTGATGTTATCATGATTTGCTGAGTTAACTAAACATGGAAGTTGAAATACGAGTATGCATTTATTATGGATTAAAATTAAAATGCATATGAGCCAAAATTAAATGCTTAAAATTTAAAATTAAGTGTTAATTTAGAGTTGTGGCAAGTTATGACTTCATCTTTTACAACTAAGAGAGAATGTATAAAAAATTAACATTGAAGAATTTAACACTATTACATGATTAGGATTAATCTAAATAATGATTAGGTAATTTAAAAAATAAATAATTCATCAATTACTTAGCAAAAATAAAATAGAAAGAAAATTAAAAAATTTTGCAAACTCTCATTTTATATACAGAGTGTTACGCGAGTTTGGACTTTATATGCAAAAACGAATGTTAGAATTATTCCCTTTTACATATACAGGGTGCCCCATAAGTCCGGCATCATAGGAGAAATTCATATTTTTCTATTTCTACAAACCATAATTCATATGCTCGGGATGCCAATTTCCCGTCCACCAGTCTGTTCAGTGACGAAGCTGTTTTTTATGGAAATGGTGAGGTAAATCGACAGAACACCCGCTACTGGTCTCAAAACAACCCTCGCTGGTATACCTCTTCAAAGGAACAAGGTGCATCTCGGGTGATGGTATGGTGTGGCATTTGGAAGGATCGCATCATAAGCCCCCTCTTTTTCGATGAACATGTCACTGGAGGCACCTACCTACGTATACTCAAGGAAGAAGCATTTCCCAGTGTCTTGAACGAAGAAGGAAATTTCCCAACATGGTTCCAGCAAGACGGCGCTCCTGCACATTACAGCACCCAAATAGGGGAATACCTGTACCAACAATTTTCTGGTCATTGGATAGGACGACGAGGGCCTGTGGAATGACCAGCTAGAAGCCCGGATCTCAAGCCACTAGATTTTTATCTCTGGGGCCACTTGAAAGCGTTGGTATACGCAGAGAAATTTAGGAGTGTTGAACATTTGCGGCAGCGCATTATTGGGGCATGTAAACCATTACTCCTGACATCATTCACCGTGTGCTTGGTGACTGGGTATCACGTCTGAATTTGTGTATTGAAAACAATGGTGGACATATTGAGCACGTTTTGTAAAAAAAGTTTTTTTTGCCTTTTTTTATTATTTTTCCTATGATGCCGGACTTATGGGACACCTTGTATATTAATATATATATATATATATATATATAAATATATATATATATATGATACATAGAGACCGTGCATGGAACAAGGAACTCTTCTGGGAAAATTAAATCCACTATAGTTCGAATAAGTAATGGTAAATGACAAACACTATAGTTTTTCTTTTTCATGATGTTAACCAGACGTGGGCACGGGTCACTCTCAAAGAGGCTCTAAAAATATAGTTTCCCTCACCAGCTATCTGCAAAGCAGATAGGATCCAGCTTTGCGAGAAGATCTAGGATTTAAAGCATCCCAGCCCAACCATATTCAGAACCGCAATATAAGGAAAAGACTCGTTGCATTCACGTCGGGTTGAATACACCAAAGGAAAACGGGTAACTATTGAGCGTCCACTTTTCAAGGCACATAACATGTCCGTTTCATGATGGGATTGAACTCAGAATGGTCCCCTGAGGTTTTTCATGATACACACAAGACCGTGCATGGAACAAGGAACTCTTCTTAAGAGTTCCTTGTCTTGTTCCATGCACGCTGTGTGTGTATCATAAAAAACCTCAGGGGACCATTTTGAGTTCAATCCCATATATACACATTTTTGTTTTAACATATTTCGTCGCTTGGTTCAAATCGCGATTTAAAATTAGATGCTATTCGAATTGTAATCTGACACGCCGAATTACAGTGTCCTTTGAATTTTGGGATCATTCGTGATGCAATACTTTTTGTCATATCGTGATTCAATATTAACACTTACAAATAAGTGTTGTATTCCTCTACATTATGATGATTAATTTCAGCTATTGTGCGATTCCATATAGACGGTTTGATCTCTTAATATCGTCGTTTTTGGTGTATTATTTAAGAGAGAAACAAGATTATTGATATACACGAACATTTTCGGAAGCTGTTTATATATTTTTGAATATTTATAGAGGAAGTTTTATTAAAAATTAAATGCGTGAGTGGATGAGTGAGTCAGTTATTATGTAAAAGAGATTGGATGAGGAGGGGAAGGTAAAAAGGAAAGAAGCAAAAACACAAGTGACGGAAGTAATTGATAGGGTGAGAGGAATGAGAAACATGGGAGGAGGTAATAATCGGGGAGTAGGGGTGGGGGAAGAGAAGGAGTAGTATAGTGTCAAAATGCCAGAGTGCTGAAATGTTACGTAATGTTGCAAGAGTGCCACCCCCCTCTTTATTGCCAACCCCCCCTTTTGTTGCAAAAAAAAGAAAAAGAAAACTCCCCCCAAAGGGGCAGAAAGAGAGAGAGAGTACCGACCTTTGTTTGCAACCCGAAAATGGGATTGCAAATGGTATGCAACTTGGAGGCGGAGTTCTCCCCCAAGCTGAACCCCTCAAAGGGGCAGAGAGAGAGAGAGAGAGAGAGAATGTACCGACCTTTGTTGGCAACCCAAAAATGGAATTGCAATGGGTATGCAACTTGGAGGCGGAGTTCTCCCCCAAGCTGAACCCCCCAAAGGGGCATGCCTATCCTAAGGGCGCCTCTTTGGGGAGGAAGGGGTTTCCTCACCCCCAAAAGAGCAGAAAGAGATAGCAAGAGAGGAAGAGGAGGGTGTTTGCTCGGTGGGCTGCCGAGCTCATATGGATCCGTCGGCCGCCCGCCGCCTCTTATATGGTCCCAAACAGCCATATATATAATTATTATTCAGCCAGTTGTCTGCTGAGTTGCCAGATTCCTTATTTATTTTAAATAAGCTTATGTTACAGTTGGCTGAGCTGTCAGCCTCGTTACTTATCTATTCAATTATTCTGTTTTAGAAAATGATATAAACGTGTTCAAGGATTAAATAGAACACCATTACAACGTTCTATTTATTAATTATTGGATATACAATAGGATATATATATATATGATCAAATAATAGAACGGAGAATATATAACCATGCAAATCATAGTATTAACTAAATATTAGAAAAATATATATTTATATGATATATACTCGTACAAAACATGGAAAATATATAATCATACAAAGCACTGTATTAATCAAATATTAGAAAAATATATAGTTATATCAAATATTAGTACAGGAAAAATATAGTTATATTAATTATATATAATTGTACAAAACATAGTATTAACCAAATATTAGAAAAATATATATATATTTATATTAATTATATATAATCGTACAAAACGCAGTATTAGCAAAATATTACAGTAAAAATATATATATTGTCTTTACGTTCTACGGTACAAAACGGTAAATTCAATGCTGATTGATGCTACATCAACATCGGCATTACTCTGCGCGATGTGGGAAAACCGCTCACGCATCTACTCGCCGTTTAACTGATACGGCGGTTTATATTCGATGTAAAGGACTTTCATATCATTCAACACTATTTTTGTACCCACTTTACACTCGGCAGGTAAGTTGTCTTTAAGCGCCACTAGAACGCAATCAAAAGCACGCGCAAAAACGTCATCGTTAACTATGTCATTGAATACAAGCTTATAATCATGCCTTTCCAATCGAGCGTTTTTTCTTAACGTACCGAACTTTTCAATCGTGAACTCTTCTTCACCCGGCATAGCAGCAATTGAAATAATCTTCCAAGTCGTAACGGCAGCTATCTACTATATAGAGGTACAGTTCTTCAGGGTGAACAGTGTAGGCGAGCTCAGCTCTGTACCTCTCAAGCGTTTTGTACCAAAGCTCGGGATATTTCGAAGAGTCTAAGCCTTTTAAATACGCATCCAGATCTAGCCCGTTCTCTCCCTGCACATTCCTACATTCAACAAATCCGTCGAGCAGAGCGGTGTAAACGTACTCAAGTATTGTATCAAAGTAAATCATGTCTGAGATACGTGTGTCTAATATAGGCTTCAGCCTACGGAATCCAACGATCTCAAACATTCTGTCGAGGATGAAACGGTTTCGTGTAGGAACAAGAACGCCATTATCAGCCGTGTTCTTCCACATCAATCGTATATCAACGCATGGTTGATTGTTATTTACACTCAATGTACAAAGAACGGTATATGAGGAGGTTTCACTAATCACCTCTCTTATTATACCTACGTCAGCTGGTATTTTATAGCGGTCCTCAGCCCACCTCTCAACTACCGCGAAGATTTTATGCATCTCCTCAAGATTTAAATAAATAACGTTGCGCTTGCTCGCAGGTCTACTGTTCGTTTCAAGCACACAGTTAATGGTGCCAGTTTCCCGCCTGAACACACGCAACGACTTCGTCACGGAGACGTCGTACGAGGCGTTGAGAATGCTTCTCAAAGGGAGTTCCATCGTATTCATCGAGATGACTATGGCACATCCACTCGGTGCAAGCTCTGAGAAGACTATAAGCCGCGTGAGGCACGCAGGTAGGCAGGAACGGTTCGATGGGCGGTTGACTCACCCTGATGATACGTGAATGGGTTTGTTCGAACCCGTATGATCCGGAAGGTGCGAGTCGCACCATAATTTAATGAAACCTGTGCGGCGCTGCCCCAATATGAATTGTTGTACCCCATTATACTGAGTAGGCGTTTTGAGAAATTTTCCGGTACAAGAACTAATTTCGGTTTTAACGTTTTATCACTACCACTTCCCCGAATACGCGCCAGACAGTTTCCCTCAGGGTAAATTTCATGAACTAGGCACATTTTATAATGTTTTATCTCTCCTAAAAATCTTCACACTGCGGGGCGCTGTTAGAGAGAAACATGTTCATATTTAGGCTTTTTATTTAACAGGCGATACTCATCTCTAAAATCTGTTAAAAACTCACATAACCCTTTAGCCACAACCTCACTACAAGCCTCATCATGATATATATTGATGTAGTGGTAAAAATACTTAAGATTGTCCATGATAACGAGATTCACATTTTCAGTCGTAAGATATGAGTAATCGACATGGTGTAGCATGATATAATACCGTTTATCACACCACTCATCCACAAGGCTCACGACCCATAACTGTTGTTTAGCTTCTGAGCGTGCCGCTTCTTCTACCACGCGGTGCACGTGTGCCTTTATAAAGCTTAGTTCTACAACAAACTTCAGTACATCGTCTGTACTGCGAAATCCTACAACCCCCTCGCCAGAATATCCGTAGAGTATTTGAATAGCCTGACCCTTCGCATGATTCAATGCTTCCTTAAAAGAATCAAAGGAGTCTGGGATAGGGAGTTTTTTAGTATCCACTACATCTACGCCCTTTACTGAATACCACTTCATAAATGTTGAACACGCGATATTAAAGGTTGCCATTTTCTTCTACGCGGGAGAGAATACACGTCTGAGCTCAAGGGTATACAGTGGGCGGGGCTTAACTTTACTGTACACACGCACAGGCACACACGCAAAGTGAAACACAAGTCGATGCATAATTTATTTAATAAACGAAATAATCAGCATGTATATATTTAGAAATACGTGCAATAAATAAGTTAACAATAGGCACATCAAATATTGTTCTCAATACATATATAGTTACAAATATGTGTGATGAATAAGTTAGCAATAGACCCATCAAAGTTTATGGTAACCAAAGGGTACGGTATCATAGGTACCAGGTAACTGGTAACGTTTCCTATAGGTGTTACGGCACACCTTTGTACCCCTAAGTTCCTTCACGCCCCCCCAGCTTCTGCGCCCGAAAATTGTGGGTGCCTACAACTAGTTAGGGAGGCCGTTCGCCCTCATCATGGTCCAAACACACTAGATCTTTCAGCGAATCAAAGTTAACGACCCGCCGATTCGCTTGGTTAAGCGTGATACCCTTTGCCTTCACGATATATTTCGTTTCATTCCCTATCCTCACCCGTACCCCATAAGTTTTAGGTCCTGTTGAGACAAAGGAGTCGGCGTATGCATTGTCCCCATACTCATCCTTGATCTCATCAGTGAGCTCGCCGAGGAATTCACCAATAGCAGGCATGTATTCACCCTCCCTCGCTGTGAATATCACGCTATCTGTATCGGCATACAAGACTCTCTGCCCAAGAGAATGCAATAGACCCCAAAGTTTGATGCGGGCGTAGGCTGTTGTGAAGCTGGCTACAGGAATGTTTGTAACCCTTGAGGTATCTGTGGCCAATTCAGTGTTGTTGTACTTTATTATGTAAGTATTACCTACATTCACGATTTCCATGACTTCTTTATCGGGTGCGTTGGCATAATCCCAGACTTCGCTATAGCTTTGTGCCAAATGAACGTTTCCCTTGCCAGTATTCTGTGCAAATTTTCCCCATAGACTGTTTAGACACAACTTTGCACTAAAGCGCTTGCCAGGATTCTTTGCAATTTGGCGCGATCAAGTTGTATACCTTCGTGGTCGCGGTAACGTTGAATATAGGCAGACTTTTCATCTTCGGTGTCAACTCCTCGCGGATACCCTGATGCCTCAACCTTATCCTTCAAAAATGCGTTTATATACGGTGTGAAAAGGTTGGGTAGCTTCTGAAACCTCCAAACCTCATGTATCTTCAGTATTCTATACCCATGGCGTACGGCTAGGGCCAGCTCAGGACTTGTATATACGCCTCTGATCTTACGCTGGTGGGGTGTATGGTTACAATTACCGTTATTCTCTTCCGCACACTTCACGCACAGGGGAAACATGAGCTTGTGGTCAATGACGACGGGTAAGATCGGCATCCATAATTCGCGAGGGGGAGCACGTCTACGAAAGAGAGCCCAAAGTAGCGATCATTCAAATTTCTTGAAAATTCATTGATGGAGGGCAGGCTAGGACCCACCAATTTCTCAGGAGCACCCACGGGGTACGGGTTGTTCTTCATCACGTATGGGTATAAAGAACAGAAGTCGTAGTAGTGAAGTTTCACACCCTCCGTAGGTGGAAAGTATAGCTTGAAGGGATTTGTACGCCCACGAACAAGCTATCACCGCATTTGAGAGGATCCAGTACCATTGAACGCTTGATCGTGTTTATTTCCTCACGGTACACTCGTCTGTCTCCATCCGTGCATCATATTCATGCTCCCACAAGACTTTGTGAGTGAACTGGGACCCTATAAGTTGATCGCGGGTGCGGGTCCATGCAAGACAGTCGGCAGGAGATCTACCGTGGATATCTCCGGCGATTCCGCACTCAGGACGGGGGCATCCATGCCACCAGCATCCGTTAAAGGAGTACACAGTCTTCACACCAGTGACACGGTTTTCACTTAGTCCATCAACCCAAAAAACACGACCATTAATCTTAATGGGTACTTCACCCGTGTTGCGGGCGTGCTTTATGTATACACCTGTCTGCTGTAGGTGTATGAGCCAGTAAATAGCCTTGTGGCCGTAACTGCGGGGGTTGTTTCTGTGAATAATGGTTAAGGTGGCTTTAGGCATGAAGTTATTCTTGAACACCGTAAAATAATGACGCGATGGTGGTTGCGACTTGCAGCGGATCGCATTTGAAACGGCCTATGTACATCCTTCTAAAGGCTTGGAAACATACTCTAAGCACGCGCACATCATTCACGCAATAACGCTCACATTCATCAGCTATATTATAAGGATTACGTTCATTAAAACTGTGTAGTATCGATCAAAGTCTTCACGTTCATCTGCACTCATACAACCATAGTTAAAATAATGTTTGGGTGGAGGTAGCCCCACGTAATTAAAGTCTCGCTAGTGAGGAAAGTGTAAGGGAAGTAGCCTTTTGATACTTCAGCTGCTACCCCCATCACCTTGGGTAGCTTTGCTAATTTACAAGGCGTGAATAATAAAGTATCTTTAAATTGCACATTACCTCTTATTTGCATCTGTATAAGTTTGTTTCCTCTTTTCAAGGGATCACCTGTAAATATCTCAGAGGACTCGTGCTCGAGCAGCTCCTTATAAAGGAACTGTGTGTCAAATTTTGCCCCGTTATGGGCAAGAATATACACAGTCATTTTTTTGAACTTGTCGGCTAACTTGACAATATAGGACACAAATAGTTTCACAGGGCTATCGTGGACATTCGTTTTAAAAACGTTTGTCCGTTTACCACATTTGGGGCACTCATCACACTCGATCTCCATACACTCATCGCAGATAGTCTGGCTCACAAGTAAATGTGGAATTACCTCTTTGGTTTCGGCGTTCGTATGTTTCTATATCGTAGTATACAGTTATACAAGGTTTGTTTTTAGGCTTGGCGTCTTTCATATAACATACATGTTTTACGCCATCCGCCTTATATTCCTCCTGGCATGTAGGACAATGAATTTGGTCACACTTGTGCTTGAAATTTCCGCTACCATTCAAGGTGTGAAACATGCCACATTCACAGATCCTCATTTTCCTGCACGTGCCAATTGATTTATGGAGATCAAAACAGCTACTTTTGAAAAATGTGCGTCTACACACATTACAGTCCCTCTTCTCAGCTTCACCTACACGGCTTTCACATTTGGGGCTTTTACACTGTTCACATACCATGTGGAAATCTTTACAATGTTTCACTATATCATCTGCAAACTCGAGACACCCCTTACACAAATCATGATGTCGCCCATATTTTCGACTTTTATCATAACTCGCGTAAAGGCACCTTATATTACGGATCGGGAGATATATTGTACCTGACAGTCCTAAAATAAGTAGGGGTCTTGTACGATCTCTCACACTGCTTTTAAAAACATACACATCTACGACGTTCATCCAGGCCAAATACCACTATACGAAAATTAATTTCCTGTTCTACCCTTCTCAGTTCTTCAGGACCCATATTACAGTCAAATTCAAGTTCACAGTCTACAGCTAGTTTACGGGCACGCTCCACGATCGTGGGCAACCAAATTTGCTCGGATTTCGTATTTTGTACAGTAAACTTACGCAACCACGATCGACGTTGATATGCCTTCTATAAATAGCCTGAGAATTGAAGTTAAGAGTATACGGAGTGGTACTGTGACCCGCAACACGGAATACACGGTCAATATTTACCGTGAAGTTGTCCATATTGAATGCTTTACTACTTTGTGCGGCTTGCTTTATACGCGCTAATATATAATTTATATCCTCAGCAGCCAAACGTCTAAATGGCACTACCACCCCAAAATCATCTACATCGTTATCATCTGAGCCGAAACCGAAGGACAGACTCGTCCTGACTTCACGCTCGTAGCGGTTCTGAAGGGCAAACTCTACAATGCGCTCTACAACGCGACGTAGCCCGCGCTCAATTCCATAGCTATACAGGGATCTAGGGTCAACCCTGACTATATACCGATTTCTAGTCAAGGCTGGGGTCGGGGTTGCGGAGCGCACCAACTCAAACGTTATATCATCCTCAACAGAACGAGTCACCGCTGAAGACGATGGACGAGTGCCTATATTGGACGATGTAGGGATTGCTCCGTAAGACGTTGAGGGCTGGGGGTCTATTACAGCAGACTCTACAGAACGGGTGGGGGCTGTGGAGGAAGTACAAGGGGCTAAGGAAGCTGATGTAGGGCTGGTAGCGTAAGACGTTGAGGACTGGGGTTGTACCGCGGATTGTCCATCAACCGGCGCGTATTTCGCGCGCTTTATACCTGACGTGGAGGACTCTTCAGCGTGTCGCCGCTTTGAGCGTGCCGCCGTTGAGGGTATGGGCCTTGTAGATGCACGGCCAATGGATTCACCCGTGATGTCGATGATGGTGGGGTGTACATCGTCGTCATTCACGGTTCTGTAGAAGAAGAAAACAAAATATAAGGAGCAGAACTCGTTATTTGTGATATTCTGTAAATGAGTCACTTAGGGGTGTGACGTGTTAGAAATGGATGCTGTAGAAAAATTCAGATTCACGAGCCCGTCCACATGTATTATATCTGGACCTACAGTATGTGGTAAAATGGTGTTTATGCTTAAAATTATTAAAGAAAAGGGTGAAATGTTCTCAAAATTTGTGCATAAAGTTATATGGTGCTATTCGACATACCAATCAGTGTTCAACGAGTACCAGGACGATGTTTTGTTCCATAAGGGGGTCTATGACGTTAATTCACTAAAGGGGAATGAACATACAGTCATCGTAATTGATGACCTCATGTTGGAGATGGATAAAACCGTTTGCCGAGACATTTACAGTATTCTCCCATCACCTTAACATAAGCGTGTTCTTCATCAATCAGAATCTATTTTTCAAAATAGATACATGCGCGATGTATCGTTAAATACGCAATATCTAGTCTTATTCGCTCAACGTAGAGATGTGTCACAAATTGGGGTATTAGCCAGTCAAATGTTCCCGAGTCAGCTTAAGGAGTGTTTAGAGGTTTATAAAGAGGTCACAAAGCAACGTTATGGATATTTGCTTTGTGACCTTCACCCGCGAAACACGTTTAGGGTGCTTCTAAGAACGAATATATTTCCAAACGAGCCTGAAACCGTGTACATTCCAGAATGATGAATAGGATAAAGAAATACCGTGAATTAATAAAAATCTATCAACGACTGCCTCGGTCGTTGCAGCAGATGCTTTTTAAAATTATCGACTCTGACTTTTTAAAATTCATCTGCGAAATCTGCCTCAATGTTATAAAATGTAATGTTCCAATGAAATCCTGTCAGAAGGCTCGCTTACGTCGTTACAAGAACATAATACGGACGCTCGCCCATAAAAGTCAGACTGTGGGTAAGAAAAAGCGTATTATTGTACAAAGAGGCGGTTCGTTCCTACCCATCTTATTTTCAATTTTGGGTCCTTTACTGACTAGATTAATATAATGAAGAAGGTGGTTGTTATCCCGCACGAGCTGTATGCTTCATTACAAAGTACCCTAGACGCTGCTCTAGAGCCCCGTAAAAGTAGGCTTAAAAGAATGGAGAGTGAGCTACTATCCCTATTAAACAGTGAAAAGACGCCTGATGAGAAAAGGGTTTTGTATCAAGAGGCTTTGCAGAAATTGCTTCACGAGTACGAAGATTATAAACATCCTACAGAGCTCCCCGTGAGGCACAGCTGGAGTAGCGCTGAGCATAGTGGTTCAGGGCGTGAGCAACAAAAGAGTAGCGGAACACAGCACATCGAACATGTGCTCAAAAACAGCCTCCCCCATACATTGAGGAATAGAGGGTTAAGTCTTTATTATCTATTGAGTGAGGACCCTGTCATACAGTGGGCAGACACAGGCGAGGTCATTGTTGATGGATCAAGGGTGCAAGGGTCCAATATCGTTGATATTGTTCATGATCTGGTGAGAAAGTGGGACAGGCCATCACCAACAGGATGGAGACATATTAAGGCAAGACTACAGCAAATAAATGTCCCCAAAACATTGATAAGTAATCTGAATAGGTTAAAAGACTTGGAGCATGCATCGCACGTGTCACAACTGAGTACGCCTTCACCCACAACAGCTGCAGTGGCTATGAAGAGAAGAAAGAAGAGAGTAGAAGGCCAACCTTATCCACGTGCCTCTAAAATACGCAAATGGCTAACGTATTAAGTAAGTACTATTATGACATTTCTAGCCCTGCATCCTATGGTGGCGTTAATAGACTGTACAGAGGTACTTATGGTGTAAGGAAAAAGGATGATGAGAGATTTTTGCGTGCCCAGGATGCTTACACACTTCATAAACCGGTGAGAAAAAGGTTTAAAACAGCAAAGACAACAGCCGCTTCGATTGACTCTATTTGGCAGGCAGATTTAACAGGCATGCAAAGATATTCGGTACACAACGATGGTTACCGCTACATCCTATTCATAATAGATGTATTCTCTAGATACATGTGGCTAGTTCCCCTGAAAAATAAATCGCCTGAAACAGTCGCTAAAGCGACCAAAACACTGACGTTGAAAGAAAACAGGATTCCAGGCTATTTTTGTACGGACATGGGGAAAGAATTTATAGGGCGAGCTTTACAGAACATGTTGTCAGAGTTTAATATCAGCTATTACACTTCCACCTCTATACATAAAGCATCTTTAGCTGAAAGAGTTCACCGTACCATAAAGGAACGCATGCACCGTTATTTTACACATAAAAGCACGCTCAGATATATAAACGTTCTCGATTCACTGGCTTCATCCTACAACCGCTCACACCACCGTACGATCGGTACAACGCCTAACGATGTTTTAGAAAGAGGCAAGCGGACTGTTCGTCGAAGCACTCGTTCTCCTTTCGCCGAAAGTGTTTATAACACGGTCTAACTCCGTGGCGGTCCTGTGATTAAAATAATTGTCGTGAAATTGAGGCAATTAAAAATGATGACAACCATTATATATATATATATATATATATATATATATATATATATATATATATATGTGTGTGTGTGTGTGTGAGCGTCTATAATTTGCTATGGGGAAACGGGTAATTTTCATTTTTAATATGTCGAGAAGCAAGTACAATGAACTTTGGTTTAAAAATTAAAAACTGTCGAGAGCTGTTATATATATATATATATTATATATATATATGGGACACAGACATTAATTAAACACGATTTTTCAAAACATTTATTATGACTCTACTTCGCATTATCACTGCGCTTTATAAATTAAAACATTGCTAGGTTAAGGATATTCTGAAAGCGTAAACATTACAATGAACAGCGCTAAGATTTTAAAATTCTATAGATTGAAAACCGTTAAAGTGATGAGGGAGTTAGATTATAATTGAAAATATTTCACGGTAGTTGTGTGAGAAAATTTCAACTTTAATTTGACGAGAAGCACGTACAATGAACTTTGGTTTAAAAATTAAAAACTGCCGAGAGCTGTTATGTGTATAATATATATATATATATATATATATATATATATATATATATGGGACACAGACATTAATTTTCAAAGCACTTAATATGACAGTACAAATTACTTACATTTCAGCGGTTTCTTGAATGAGGGGCTGCCCACACTGTCTCGCAAATTTCCGCGACATTCTGAGATGAGAATAATTAATTCTGACCTAAGGTGTTGAATAGAAAAAGCGTTATTTGCCCGTAAATATCGCTTTCTTCAATGAGGGCAGGGGAGTTATAAATTTCAGACATGGCTTATATGTACGCTGTTATGATCTGGGCGAGAAACTGGTTCTGAATAACGAACCTCCCCATTTATAGGCGGCTAAGTGACCAACCCGCAAACGTGATTTAACTTCCTATTGGGTTACGAGTAATGCTTTTTCGACCAATCCGTGAGCAGCGCTCCTTTTTCACGAGCAATAAATGGGAGGAGCCACGAAGGCTAGGGCGTGGTTTAAGCATATGCATATTCAAAAACGAGATCATTCAGGTATCCCTGGATGGTGATTGGAAGACCGTCATCAAATCTGGGTGGAGCATCAGACCCGTATGTGGAAAAGTGTTTCCACAGGAAAATAAATTTATGTTAAAATTTAAAAGATATCCTTCTGTTTGTATAAATTAACATATTAATCCTTTAAAATATATTATTCTGTTCAACTAAATTAAAATATGATTCCGTTACATTTTTAATGTTTGTATAGAGTGCCTCGATGCCCGCGGATTCTCTGCGCCTTTTCGATAAGCCTAACGAAAACAGTGTGCCACGTCTAATCTTAAACGGAGATTCCCAAATTGTAAATGTTCTTTTCAATTATTATAAATCACATAAAAGAGTTAAGTGCAAAACTACAATTGTATAAATTCTTTTGCTAATATCCAATTATAACAATTCTCTCGTTAATATCATTATTAGAGTAAGATTTTGCAAGTTTAATAATCTTCTGTAACACGTAGCAAGCATGGGTGTTTCTCCAGGACAAAAGGGAGCCCCTTGAGGAAGGCAACATGCTTTGTCAGTCTAACGCTCTCCTCAGCTTCCGACAGAGGGAGTAGAGTGTTCCGCCCGTGGGCCAGCCGGGTTTGGCTGGACCCCTCAGCTTATTTTGATGTAAGCATTTGCCCGTTAATAACTCTCTAAACAAGTGTAGTGAAAAGGTTTTCATTGTTTTTTCTAATTACTAAGAAATTCTAAAATTTTAAAAGTGATTTTGACCTTGTAAAAATAAAGGACTGAGTAAAGGAAGACTCGTCATTTTATATCTTTCCAAGAAGAAGCATTTCCGTCTCTCAACGGACCGAGAGAGAGAGGGTACGCCATTGAGCGAAGGTATAAATTGTTGTCTTCGAAATTCGCAGTCAGAATAAAAATAATTAAACGGTATAAACTTCCTTGTTGGTGCGAGGAAGTGACATACTGAGACTACCTTTAACGGATAACATCATATCCTACATTGGCGACCTTGCCAGGATCAGAAGAAATCATTTTCCACCCCCCTCAACGGACGGAGGGAGGGGATAATAAACGTCCTTGTGGGTCCGAGAGAAGTTAACACTAACATCATTTTTCCACCCCCCGACACTGTCGACCGATGCCAGGATTTGAAAACCTTTGTTCAGTCAAACCCCGCTACAAGGAAGTCAACGCATCCGAAACGGAGGTCGGATTTCAGCGGGAATCACGCACTTGTTTAGAGAGAAGATCGTAACAGAAATTATTATATGGGCACGCGAAGAGGAATTTTACGAATTTAATTTCTCTTGGAACGTCTATGCGACGCATAGCATTGGCGTAAATTTCTACAACGAAGAGTAGAAAATTTTTCGAAAATTGGAGATTTTCAAAGACTTTGATTGTCAACGAAAAACGGACGAACCGCATTGGAATTGATTACGAAAATTGGACGTCCATGCGACGCATAGCATTGGCGTAAATTTCTACAACGAAGAGTGGAGGACTCAGAAACGAAGACAGAAGTTAGGCGTGTTCGAATCGGTGTGCGCATCTCCTTCGGAAAAACGGCTTCGCCTTCGTAGATCGCAGAGTCGAACGCATTTGACTCTAAAGAAAAACGAAAGCAAACAGAAACAGACGTTCTCTCAAGACGAGACTGAGAAAACCGAAAACAAACGTTCTTCAAAACTCTGCCCAACGGAATAGTCGGCATTGAAGAGGAAAGAAAAACGAAAAGCTTACAAGACGGAATAAAAAAGAAAACTCGTAAAAGCGTTTCGGCGGGTAAGGTTAACACTTGTATCAAGAAATAAATCAAGTACGTGAAAAAAAGGGGTCAATCCCAGAATAGGCACCTGATGTACCTCAATCCCAGATGAAGCACCTGCGTTCAACCTCAATCCCAGAATAGACACCTTGCAAGGAATTAAATAAAAAAAACCTGATGATTACAAAATTTATTGTTTATACAAAGTTTATTACAAATGTAATAAAGGCAAAGTTATAAAAGGTTTAAAGTGGTTTAAGGAATAAAGAAAAATTATTTCTGAAATAGAAATCGAATAATTTTATTAATAAAATATTAAATGTGAAAATCAGGTAAAAATCAAACTGGTAAGAATAGCAAAACTAACCAAAAAAGCAGAAGATATAGCAAAAGATTAGGTTAGGTTAGGTTAGGTTAGGTTAGGTTAGAGTTGATTTTTTCAAATATTGATAAAAACAATGAAATTATATCTCTAAAAACTGTTTATATTTTTTTCTCCTCAATCCCAGATTAAGCACCTGTGTTTTGCCTCAATCCCAGATTAAGCACCTAAAAATGATTTCAGGTGCCTATTCTGGGATTGATCCAAAAAAAGTGTATCCCAGTTAAGGCATTGGTTTGAAAAGAAAAAGGGAAATTAAGTACGAAAAAAAAAAAAGGTGTACCCCCAGTAATAATGTATAGGGTTGGAAATTTGTTTTCATTATTATTCATTTTTGTTGTAAGAAGATTTGTTTTTTGCATGCAGCAGTGTTTTACGTATATCGATAAATTACCGTATATGTTTATTGTTTGTAAACAATTTAAATTTTCATTGGTGAGTTGAAAACGATTTTTTTTGTTTGTTGGTGTTACAATCAAGTTAATTCAATTTTTTCTTTTTTGTGGTTAGAGGGAAAAATTAACAGGTTTGTTTTTTTTGCATGCAGAAATTGGGTATTTAAATATATAAGGATTTATATATTTTATTGTTTGTAACGAAACGATTTCTGCAAAGTATCCGGTAAATTTATGGAATTTGAGAAAAAAAAAAAATTAAAGTGAATATTTAATTTTTTTTTAATTTAAATTGTCCCACATTGGGTTAACAGAAAATGAATTTTGGATTTGAGTTTCATTTTATTGACTGAAATTTTACCTAATTTGTGTATATATAGTTCGTGCGTGTGTTTGTGTGTTTGGCTCGTTTCACGCGCGTGCGGATTTGGCGCGTTGCGGCGCATTTAGATTTAGTAAAAAGGATTTATTTCCTTTTTTCTCTTGGTCTTTTCGCGTCGATGAGCGAACTTTTCATTTTTGTTTTTTAAGTGGAATTTTGCGTTGGAGCGCAAATAGTTTTGTCTTTGTTTTTTTTGTGCTTTTTTGGGTTTAAATTAGAATGAATTAGTACATTTCGAGTAATGTATCGAAATCGACAGGCAAGTTTTTCATCTTCGTTGGAATGATTTTATTGTTTATTTAAGCCAAAAATAGCTAATCTTAAGCTTAAGTTTTTCCGCTTAAATTCTGTTGTATATACGATATTAAATTAGGGATAAGTTTTTTGTTTCGCTTCGCCTTCCTCGTTTGGAAGTCCATTTTTTCTTTCGTTGTAGAGTGGATAGATGTGATTATCGAACGAGTAATACCCCTAAAGTTCCAATTTTTACGTGGACGAATGGGCAACGTGGTACCCCCATACGTGGACGAATGGTTGGACACATTAGAGGGATATTATGTTCATTATAACGTTTTGCGGTGATATCGCAAAGATTCACTTCTTAGACGATGTAGACGGAAGTGCTCTATGAAGCGACTGTCCCAGACATCACGAGGGAAGTTCTCGATGAGGGAAATTTTACGGGGGAAGTGGTCTGTGACGAGATCGTCCCAGATGAAGTCCGGTCTCTGACGAGATCGTCCCAGATGAAGTCCCTAATCACGACGCAATAGGGAGCATTGCGCGAGTTTTTCGAGGGATCCCCATTTTTCTGCAAATTTATGTGAGGTCACGGAGAACTCGCCTATGTCCCTCGGACAAATGCAAGCTCGGTTTATGACCGACGAATTCGGGAAAAAAGGAAATTGCCACTCTTCTCCTTCCCACCAAAGAGAGTGTTGCATCTCTGCATCGCTCTACGGGACAACGTTCATTCGATTCTGTTCTTTCTAATCAGAAGGTTTGGAAATCGAAACTGGAGCCATCTGCCACTTTGATTTCGCTCCAAAAGGACCGAATACACGAAACGAAAAACAGTAATCATAACGCCGGTTTATCCCATTTACAAATTGTTTTTACCTTATTTCCAGTTCAAGTGCTACCACACGTACCCCCTATACCCGTTTAGGCTATACCCGTGCATTCATGCACTATGTACTAAATTATTGAAACACGCTCGAGACGTGGAATGATTGATGTCGAAGGCAATTAGCCACCAACGCGTACATCCAGAAACTTGAGCAATGTCCACACATAACCTTTAAAATTTTATACATTCCAAGCTATAGAGTTTAGTCAATTCCAAAGTTCTCAAAAAAGAGTTCTCAAAACGACAATATAACCTTGCAGAATTCGTATCCATTTCACTTAAGTACTTTGTCCAATAGTTCATTGAAGTTCATTTCTCTAAATTTTTGTTCTTTTAACGTTTGATAAGACAATTAGTATGATTTAAAAGTGTATGCACACGGTGAACTTAGACCAGTGTAAAAAAAAGTGGACCTAAAGAAATCAGACTCCAAGTGCTCAAAGGACACACAAGTGACAGTTAATTATAAGTGGTCATTAGTGCATAAGTCTCAAAGACACGCAAGTGACAGTTAATTATAAGTGTTCATTAGTACATAAGTATTAATTTTAATGTAAAATTTAACTGATAAGTAGAGTGGATTAACTACTCAGTAAATGTATTTTGTTAACTATTTCTTTTGTCTTTAGGTAACATTACATCCAACTACCTCTTCAATAATATCTTCGTCTTTATAAAACCCTACATCCAACGACTTTTGTTTGAGAGGATTTTTCAAACTAATCCCCCGAGTACCAACTCTGGGAGGGGAGCCATGTGGAAAAGTGTTTCCACAGGAAAATAAATTTATGTTAAAATTTAAAAGATATCCTTCTGTTTGTATAAATTAACATATTAATCCTTTAAAAGATATCCTTCTGTTTGTATAAATTAACATATTAATCCTTTAAAAGATATTATTCTGTTCAACTAAATTAAAATATGATTCCGTTACATTTTTAATGTTTGTATAGAGTGCCTCGATGCCCGCGGATTCTCTGCGCCTTTTCGATAAGCCTAACGAAAACAGTGTGCCACGTCTAATCTTAAACGGAGATTCCCAAATTGTAAATGTTCTTTTCAATTATTCTAAATCACATAAAAGAGTTAAGTGCAAAACTACAATTGTATAAATTCTTTTGCTAATATCCAATTATACCAATTCTCTCGTTAATATCATTATTAGAGTAAGATTTTGCAAGTTTAAGTCTTCTGTAACACGTGGCAAGCATGGGTGTTTCTCCAGGACAAAAGGGAGCCCCTTGAGGAAGGCAACATGCTTTGTCAGTCTAACGCTCTCCTCAGCTTCCGACAGAGGGAGTAGAGTGTTCCGCCCGTGGGCCAGCCGGGTTTGGCTGGACCCCTCAGCTTATTTTGATGTAAGCATTTGCCCGTTAATAACTCTCTAAACAAGTGTAGTGAAAAGGTTTTCATTGTTTTTTCTAATTACTAAGAAATTCTAATATTTTAAAAGTGATTTCGACCTTGTAAAAATAAAGGACTGAGTAAAGGAAGACTCGTCATTTTATATCCTTCCAAGAAGAAGCATTCCCGTCTCTCAACGGACCGAGAGAGAGAGGGTACGCCATTGAGCGAAGGTATAAATTGTTGTCTTCGAAATTCGCAGTCAGAATAAAAATAATTAAACGGTATAAACTTCCTTGTTGGTGCGAGGAAGTGACATACTGAGACTACCTTTAACGGATAACATCATATCCTACACGTATGTGGGTAAAACCAGTTCATTCAAGTATGCCGGAATTTCGAAAAGTTTTTTTAATTTAGATTTGCTCTCAGAGACACCTGCATATTTCTATTGTGGGGCAATGGGGCTTTGTCTGTCATTACTACAATCATATTCGGCGAAAGGTGGGCACTCCTTGCGGTCATATTTAGGTCATATAGTCACTTTACAGAATAGGAAAGGAACGTGAAGGCTTAATGTCTTTCTAAAAATATTAACAAATCAATTGAATTCAGCTTTTCGGAAAACCATTGTTATGCTTTGTTTGAATGGTTAAAAGTCAATATATATATATATATATATATGTGTGTGTGTGTGTGTGTGTGTGTGTGTGTGTGTGTATTATTTAGCTGTATACATGTATCCCCATTGTATGGAATAATAAACAATGTAATCCTCAGCCTTCTAAGCCAACTGACTGTTAAGCCAACTGGCTCTTGCTGATTAATATATGCTTTAATTAAATGATTATTTCTATCTGGCAGCTCAACCCTCTAAAACAGATGACAGAAGAATATACGTTTTAATTAAATGATTATTTCTATCTGGCAGTTCAACCCTCTAAGACAGATGACAGAAGAATATTCGCTTTAATTAATTAATTATTGCTATCAGCTTTCTAAGACAGATGACGGTGGAAAAATAAACAATGTATTTCTCAGCCTTCTAAGCCAACTGACTGTTAAGCCAACTGGCTCTGGCTCAGTGATGGGCATCGATACATGAAAATCGCTAAAGCGATACCGATACATCGATACATGAAGAACGTCTTAGGCGATACCGATACGCCGATACTTTCTAGATGTCTTAAGCGATACCGATACATGCATCGCCGATACATGTATCGCCGGTACATTTTTATAATTATTCATTTAATATGTAGGTATTAGATATTATTGTTTATGCTAGTAATTTGTACGCACTGTAAGTAAAATCAACGACATTTTAATGGGTTTTATAGATGTAAACAAAAACAATTGCTTTATTTAATGAAAGTATGTTTTAATTTTGTAGGGTACATGAATGACTGAAAATATTACACTAACAATTAAAAGTAATTACTATTACCCTTCAAAATAACCTGGCTAAACATCTGGTCAGACAGTTTATTCCTTTTGGAGCGTGAATGTGACCAGCCAAACTAAACAACCGTTCTACAGGAGCAGAGGATGGTAGTGGTGTGTTATACTTCAGGAAGACCCGTAAATTCCTGGGTACTGCCTCAGAGATTGGAGAGAATGACTTCCGTCACCCAGATACTGTAAAACTTCCATCTCAGTGGAATCTTGGGTTGCAGAGACATTAGTGGAAGCAGACTCATAACAGAAGAAATCATCTGCACTTCCGTCAGATGCAGCATCACTTAGTTGTTTGCTGGGGTCTGTCTCGCTGAGGCTCTTAACAGCATTAACCAATATTTCTTGAACCCTCTTTTTGACAATGTTAGTATTAAATTTGCCTTTTATTGTCATCCACTTTAACTTGAACAGAGGATTTGAAGACGATGCCAGTATTGCTGCTTTACACTCATGCGACGCATCAAGGCACAGAAACTTTTCAAACCCCTTAGTGAACCCTACTGTGACTGCATGAGAAGTGGCTGACAATGACGCAATGCCTCCGAATTCAAACGCTCTAGCTTCTTCTCTACAGCTAACAATGTCGGAAGCAGGCAATCGTAAAAACATTCTTTGTCGGACTGCAACCTATCAAGTGCTGTTGCAATGGGTTGTAGTAAGGTTAGGTATTCCTGGAGAAATCAAGCTCATTTTCACGAAATGTTGGCAGTCCTAGTTGTTTCATTGTTTCATTTAGGATACTTTATGCTTCAACAGAACTGATAAAACTGTCGAACAAGGAGTGCCATCTTGTGACACATGGTAATGTCAACTGACATTTTAGAGTTTCCTGGATTATTTCGGCTGTTTTAGGCTTGCCACACAGAAATTCCAAAGGGCTGAACACTTCCCCATGGCAGTATGGTGTATTTTTGCATAAGGTCCTTTCAGCGCAGATTTTGCATCGGTGGTGCACACTAGACTGAGTGTGTGTGAGCAGCTCTCAAATGTGTTGAAAGAATGATTTCTTCAGAATCTGTATCGATGTCTACACAGGACTGTATGAATCCCTCTTCGTTTGGATCCTGTTCTCCAATCAAGTCGTCTTCTCCATCTTCTTGAAGTTCATCCTCGAGATATTCTTTTGTCTCCGGAACAGTAATGCTGTATTCTTTGAATGCTTTCACGAAGTTCGACCCGTTATCAGTAACGGTGGCAACAATCTTGCTCTCACACAATGAAAAGTCTCTCCGAATATCATCCAACTTTTCTGCAATCTTGTCGAATGTACAGAAGTACAAACGTGTTTAAACGTTGCGCCGTACTGTGTGACGTGACCAGTAGAGTAGTACTGTCATTAAATAAATATTTAATAATATTATTATTTATGTATATTCATAAATATAACTCAGTAGTGTCATATTATAACATCTATTTAAATACTTAAAAATTCTTATTAATGTATCGATGTATCGAAGTATCGATTTTTTTCGATACATTTAAGAAAGTTGACCTTAGCGATACCGATAAATCGATACTTTTGTCAAGTAGCTAAAGCGATACCGATACCGATACAAAAGTATCGATCGATACGTATCGGCGATACATGTATCTAGATACTGCCCATCACTGCTCTGGCTGATTAATAAATGCTTTAATTAAATGATTATTTCTATCTAGCAGCTCAACTCTGTAAGTCATATGACAGAAGAATATGCGCTTTAATTAAATTAATTATTGCTATCAGCTTTCTAAGACAGATGACGGAGGAATAATGAACAACGTATTTCTCAGCCTTCTAAGCCAACTGACTGTTAAGCCAACTGGCTCTGGCTGATTAATAAATTAAATACATGGCGCTATCTGGCAACTCAGCCAACTGGCGGATTAGAGGTCTATAAAAGAGCGGGAGGCGGACAACGGAGTCATATGAGCTCGGCTCCCAGCCGAGCAAGGATCTCTGGTCCTTTCTTTTTCTGGCCCTTTGGGTGGTGAGGAAACCCCTTCCCTCCCATAGAGGCCTCTTAGGTTAGGTATGCCCCTTTGGGGGGTTCAGCTTGGGGGAGAACTCCGCCTCCAAGTTGCATACCCCTTGCAATCCCATTTTGGGGTTGGCAACAAAGGTCGGTACTCCCCTTTGGGGGGATCAGCTTGGGGGATAACTCCAGGTTGCATACCCCTTGCAGTCCCATTTCGGGACTGGCAAAAAAGGGGGGGTTGGTAACAAAGGGGGGTGAGGGTGGCACTCTTGCAACATTACGTAACATTTCTGCACTCTGGCATTTTGACACTATACTACTGAAGGGTCATGTATTAGTATGAGGTGAAGGGGAAGGAAAAAGGAAAATAAAAACAAAGGTAAATCGAAAGAAAATAACAAGGAAGCAGATGGAGAGAAAGAAAGGAGGTAGGGATAGCGAAAGGAGAGGGGGAAGACGAGAGGGATAGGGAGGGAGTGAGGGTGGGTTAGAAAGAGGGACTGCGTTGCCTCCACATCTCGGAGAGGGTGGAGCAGAACTGTTGCAGGGGACTGTTCATAGGTATATATTTTGGTCATCTTGCCTTCTCCCTCCATTCCTTGACGAGGTGTATTGCTGAATACACGAAAAGCCTTGGAATAATTTTTTTATTTTTCCTTGTGGGTTTGCATCATTCATTCATTTCATGTGTTCAAGTGTGAAATTCAGCCCATACATATATATATAGTAAATTTATCATCAATTCTGCCCGAATTGTTCATTCAGACAAAGGTCAAGCTTGTTGCTCCACCTCAAAAAACACTGAACCCTTCTTGATTTGCTTGCCGTCCTCGCGCAGGGGTCATTCTTATATTCTCTGTGTCGTTCCACTTTTAGTATCTGTATCACCAAAGCTGCATACGAAAAAAATCGGTTTTTCTGGTGTATTTTGGTGTGTTTTATTCAAATCTGACCTTCATTTCTTGTGCAAATGAATTATTGAATGCCCACTTAGGTTAATTGAATGCCCAGTTAGGTCAACTGTACGCCCTTGATGAATGGTTACGTTGTCGTGATATTTTCGCTAGTTTTAATGAAAATATCACGACTTAACCCAACTAACGAAAATATCACGACAACCTAACCATTCATCAAGGGCGTACAGTTGACCTAACTGGGCATTCAATTAACCTAACTGGGCATTCAATAATTCATTTGCACAAGAAATGAAGGTCAGATTTGAATAAAACACACCAAAATACACCAGAAAAACCGATTCTCATATCAAAATCGACCCGCAGGGGTAAAACGAATAATTACCACCATACTACTCGTATTTCAATCGATTTTAATCGATTCAAAAATTGCTTATATCTCCGTTAAAATCAATTTGCACAAGAAATACCATAGGAGAAAATAGATTCAGATTTAAATTCTAAATAAGAAAAACCGGATCTTGTGGGTTGTATTATATGAAAAAATTAAGTAAATGATGGGCTATAGCCCGCAAGATCCAAAAAACCTAAAAGACTCAAATAAAACAGCTTTAGGTACTTTTGCATTATCCTCCCAACACTAATTTTTTTTTATAATGGCTAACGCCTGCGGCGGGCTGTTTTTACCGTAACCTAACCTAACCAAACCTAACCTAACCTAACCTAATACCAACACTAATTTTTTTTATAATGGAAGGAAAATAAAGTACCATAACCAAAACAACATTATATAAAAAAATTAGTGTTGGGAGGATAATGCAAAAGAACCCACCTTTATACCATAACCTATTAAATAAAGTAAGAGAGAATGCCTCCTTTAAATAATAAATAAATTCAGCTTCAAAACTACTTCTGCATATGAACAACTTGAGGGTTATTATACACACATATCCTTCAAAGATTCTAAAAAAATATTCTGTAAGTGTAATTTGACACCGTGCTTCACTTTCTTATACCTGACTTCTTCACTAATTAAACTTTTCACACCTGTCAACAGACGAATAAAGTCCAACTATTATTTTGCATATCCTGGAAACTTGAAACTTGAAAACTTACATTTCCCAAACGGCTCAGCAGTGTTACCAACTTAAACAAAAGTTTAAATTTGCATATTGTTTTGCATTGTTCCTTGCATTAAATTTTGCAAGATTGAAAATTAAGATCCTTTGAAAGTTGTTGCTTATGATGATGGCTCTGCTCTTGCTTATATCTCTGTGTGTTTGTCATTTGTATGGGATTGGTTTTATTATATTTAATTAGTTTATGTAGACGAGATGTTAAAGATTAAATTATTATTTTACATGCATGAAATTTCTCTCTCTGTTTGTTTGTCTGTCTATCTGTCTGTCGGACCACCTGAAGATCAGGTTCCCCCAGCCTCAATTACCACATGATATCTTCATTAAAACTAACGAAAATATCACGACTTAACCTAACCAATCGTCAAGGGCGTTCAGTTGACTTAACTGGGCATTCAATTTAATTTATTATTATATTTGGTGCTGTAAAGTAAAAAACAAAAATACATGGGAGCCCTGATTTTCAGACGATTCGTCTGTCTATGTCTGTCTGTCTGTCTATGTCTGTCTGTTTGTCTCTCTGTCTGTCTGTCTGTCTCTCTCTCTCTTCAATGAGACTGCAAAACTACGATCGTAGATTAGAGGCCTTAAATCTGTTTACCTTTGAGACCAGAAGGTTGCGCGGTCAGCTTATTCAAGTTTTTAAGATGTTCAGTGGGATTCTCATTTAATACCAATCTGACAAAAAATAATGGTTTTAAATTGAAACTAAAAACATTTAGTACCTCCATCTGCGATAATTTCTTCTATAAATACGTAGTTAATATCTGGAACCAACTTCCCTTGGAGATTGTTTCAAGCCAAAGTGTAAATATGTTTAAAAATAGACTGGACAGGGTTTAAGACTGTTTCCACATATAATTTAAGAATCGATTAAATAAGTATTTTTGAAAATAGTATCGTAACGTAACCCCGCAGACGTTTGTTTAAACATGTACTCCTGCACTTAGTCTTCCCCCACTTTAGAGAGACGTCTCTGGTTGCATTGTGCCCCCACATAGCGTGATCAGCCATCGAGCAACTCATTTTTTGATCACTTGCCTCATAAACAACTCTAAGTGGGAGCGACTTGAATTCGCCGTAGCAACATTGGGTGATCACTCACGAAACACTTTCATTTTTCCATAACGGACAAATACACGGGGATAGATACAGGGATCTCCCACTGATATTTCTCGCCGGAAAGTGATTTTCTCTACTCTCGTGATGGCACAACATCAAGAAGTGTGAACGACACAATATATGTATCACTTACCGCATAAATACCTTTCACGTCGGGAGACTCAAGTTGAAACTCGGCGGCATTCAAAGAGTTGACAAACACACACACACACATCACAGACATCCAATTACAGAAAACACGCTCACACACTTGCCTGCCTTGTTAATAGACTAGATAAGTATTTTGCAGAAATACATAATTTCGTAATGAACAAAAAACTAAAAAAATGCATGGCATGCATTAAGTGAGGTAAAGTCGCGGTTCTGCAGTCCCTATTTCTTTTTTATCTCTTCCTTCTCTTGGTGAGCTGGGTGCACGTGAAGGGTGAGGGAATGGTGTGAAAAATCTGATTTCCTTTCTCAATTCCTGTTTCAACCCTGTTTCAACCCCTTCCCTGTGAAAGTTTTGCGCGTACATGGATGTAGACAGGAAGAGTTTGCTTAATCCTTTTGGGGTTAGCCCGGAGTGGGGCATGCGGTCTTCGTTGGCCCAATACCTAGGTAAATAGAGCTGTAAATGTTTTGTATAAAATCAAAACATGTTCGAGGTTTTTATGACGACACCAAGTAGTTGGTATTATTATGATAATTTATACAACGGTGCGATCTAGTGTACGGTTTCTATATGTGCATAACGTAATTTTGGAGCTAGTTTATATATTCTCCTCTTTCCTGTAAGATTTCCTCGACTACTTTTCCAAGGTCAAGGTATTGTCTTCAACCTTTTTCCGTACGGCTTTTTCTATCCAGTTTTCTACTACTTCTAGAATAATTAAAAAATGCACTAGTTTAATAACAGGAATCTCTCCGAGTGGACCGAAAGGTCTTTGAGGCTTCCTCTTGTCCTTGTAACTTCTTGTAACTCCTTATAGCACACTCTCTCTTCTCTCTCTCTCTCTCTCTCTTTCTCTTTTATGTGCGTGAAAAGTATATAATAATTTTATAATAAATGTATAAATTTTATATTGTACAACATCGTGAATAAATAATTAAAATTGATTTTATATGCAGTAAAACGTGTTTTTACCAGAACTAACCACACATACACATCAAAATACTAATTGCGGAAGTTGAAATATTACATTCAAATATTAGAAGCGTGATATATTTTAAAAAATTATTAAATACTAGGCACACAAATCTTAAAGACTCACTTATATTTATACTTATTTCACTAAACCTAAGATATACATCATTTAAATAATAGTATCTACCCATAAATGAAACTTTCTCTGCCCGAAAGTAAATAGTACTATAAACATGCGTGATAAACTACAAACCTAATATCGTAAAATTCCGATATTCGCATATCCGGCAACATTTTTAAAAGCAGTTTAAAACTATAAAACGACGCGAGAACCATATAAAGATGAAGTACAGCCAAAGTACTCTTTGAATGCTCGATACAAATGTCGAGCTGTCGGATGGATCTCTGCGCCTTCTGACCGGGCTTCGCGATGCTATCTGAGAGCGAGCGAATAGCGCGAATTTTCTCTCGCTGAAGCCAGTTAAACTCGAGTCTTTCACCTTCCGAATTACGCTTTAACACTCCTTTAAGTAGCGAACGAGAGGGAGATTTTAATGTGTGCGCAAGAGGAGTAAGGAAGGAATTTCTTCTTTATAAACCTTAAAACATACCCTTTTATTTCTTTTTATGACACTTCACTATACATATATATATGATATATATATGCAGGATAGGGAAAAGTTATTTAATTAACATATATTTAGTATTTTTAAATTAGTTTGAATGATTTATATAAAGTTGTTATAAAGTCCTTAATGGATTTTAAAATTTAGTAACTTTACCTGTTTCAGACATAAATTAGCAAATGGCATTACACTCTGAAAATGTTCTTTGTGTATGCTTTCCAAATACTAGTATAGGAACGTTACGAAAAGTAGATGGAAAACTTAGATTCCGTAAGAAAGTATATATAAAGAACATGAAGGATTTTCTTTCAGGTACAGTTAGAATGTCGAAGTATTCCGAAAGTACAACAGTGCATGCTCGTTTTCAAACGGACACGTGACCTGACAGCGTATTTGGTGTGGAACCAAAAGTACATTTCCTTTATTATATGTATAGTGGACCTAGTTTTAGCCGTTTAATGTGATAATGATTTAATTGTATGCAATGATTGATTTAGGCAATGACTGATTGCTTATTAATGATAGGCTATTGGAGTAGATCCACAATACTATTGGAAGTGACCGAAAAGGCAGCGAGGTCACCAGCTTGGTTTACACCCAAGCAAATTAATGTTAAGGTTATAAAAGACACCTTAGTTTTGTTTGTTTATTATGAAAATAAAGCCGTTATTTATTCACTGTGATATAACAAAGAATTGACAGTAATTAATTGGTAGTTTTACGTTATGCTTGTGACAGACTTAGCTAATAAGATGAAATGTTAATAGCTTAATTGACACGTAATAAATAATGTACTCATTAATGGTATGTAAATGGCATGCGGCATGGAACATTGAATGGGCCTAGTAAATGATATAAAGAATGCACGTGCGTTTGGTACATTGAATGAAATACTTGACACTGATTAAGTAGGCTAAATGATTCCATGGATGCACATAGAATAATTGATGCGGCCTAATAATAATGGATTGAAATGCTTGCACCAATATCATTTATATATAAGAACATTATGTGATGTTAAATGATTACGTCAAGAGAATATTTAGTTAACACATAAATATATGAATTGAACATAATAACGGATGATACACGGAATTACGGTATTGAAATGACACTTGAATTGGATGACAGGCCTACTGCGTTCTTTCACGAGAGTCAGTTGGAACGCGTGATTACACACTTTGGGAGCGTAGCCTGCTGTTCGGCGGTAGGCTAATGTAGGCTTCAAGAGTACTTAGAATATGATGTACTTAGCTTTCCCGGACGATGTAACGCTGTTGAAGGAGTGTTGAAAAGGAAACTAATACCGTGAGTGTCGTTGATCGTCCTCTGGAAGCTTCTTGAGATGATGGATGTAGGCTTCGTTCGGAAGCCTGAGGTGATGTTACTTCTCCAGGTGCAGGCTGGCCTTATGATCTTGCAGGCGTAGGCCTGTGGTGCTGAATATATCTCGAGGAATGTGGTGAAACTTGAAGGCCGACCCGGCAAACCGCAGGCCCGAAGCGATTCCGGTTGGGCCTCGAAGGATTGCTTCTGCAGGTGGTCTGTAGATCTTACTTGATGATAAATTGTAGGCCTTGAAGAAAGTAGCGGCCGCGCCCCTCGGCCAGGGGGCCGGAAAGCGGTTGGTGGACGTGTTGCTCACGTTCGATGATGTGAGTACGAGTGAGTGAGTGAGAATGAAAGCAAGTGGAAGCTCGCTTTTATACGTAGTTCCTGTGACGTAGGACTTCGCGCCAATTCTTAAGACGCCTTGTGAGCGCGTCCTTTCGTTGATAAGGACTTACTTTCGCGCCTTTTGGGAAGAAACAGACTTTCTATTGTTTGCCCACGTGTGTTTTCCAAGCTGTTTGATGATAGCGTGGAAGTAAAGGATTTCTGTCTATTTGCTGGTCTATTTCTTGTCGATCCGATACAAGTAGTTCCCTCTCAGAGACGAAGGAACGATACTAAGAAGAAATACCATTCTGTTGGGAGACCTGATGAGGCCGCTCCGAGATTTGACGCTTGGCCTGGTATGTCGTGCAATTCCTGACGCAGGAAGGAGTGAAGGGTCGTCTCGGAGCGGGGAGATGCTCGGAAGAGGAAGCGCTGTTGTATGGGGTGGGGGTTCCGCAGGGGGGTGGGGTTGGGGTACGGCAGGAATGGGGGACAGCGAGGAGCGAACGGAGGAAACGAGAGGGGCAGGGGGAGTTCGAATGCTGTGCCCGTAACTCGTCGCGTGGTTGTTCTCGTTGAGGTCGCTCCTGCCGCAGGGATTGGGCTTCGGCAGGAATGCGGGGCAATGAAGAGAGGACGAAGGAAACGAGAGGGGCCGGGGGATCTGTCTGAGTTCGAATGCTGTGCCCGTAACTCGTCGTGTGGATGTTGTCGTCGAGGTCGCTCCTGCCGAAGGGAGAAAAAGAAACGTCGTTCGAGTCCATGAGCAGCAGGAAGTAATCCACGGAATGATGCAAAGAGACAGTTGATGAAGGCAGGGGATCGCCAACCCTGTGCTTGAAGTGTCTGTTTTGCAGTTTGCCCTTGTGTTGCGTGGATGCATGTGTGCGCTCTGCTCGTTGACTTAAAGAATGCTTTCTTTTTAGGCCTTCCCGTAGGGAATGGGGAAGGGAAAACCCGTCGTGCTTGCGGGAAAAAAAAAAAAAAAAAATCGCTGGTGCAATGAGGCGCGTCACCAGATTTATCGCCAAATGATTTACCGTACAACGGCCGAGACGGGACCGTTGAATATTTTTGGACGAGGTGGTGACGAAAGAATGCGCCGTTTGAAACGAATTTGGGACTGACTACAGCGCTGGGGGTGGGGGGTGAGTGTTGTCCTGAGATGTTCGGTGAGTTTCGTGAGTCCCTCCACGATCCGTATGACGGCGGAGCAGGACCCAATGCCAGTGGTGGCTTCTCCAAGGGGTCGCCGCGCCCCTGCCGTCACGAGGCAGTGAGACTCGACTCAGGGGAACGCACTCGGGAATTTGAAAGGTGCGATGATTGTGCCGCGGCACATGACCGCGAGGCAGTAAGACATTAATTAATAAAGTACCGCGCGAAACGAATATCACTGTTTGCAAATAGGCCTAGTTAATTTCACTGAATTTATGAATACCGTACGTACATAGAAATTTGATATGGCTGCAGAAAATGAAATAGTCAGTAATAGCTAAGCAAAAGGATCACTGTGAATAAATAACGTAAAATAAGTTCGAGTCACTCCAGGGTTACACCAATTTATAGTGGACCTAGTTTTAGCCGTTTAATGTGATAATGATTTAATTGTATGCAATGATTAATTGATGTAATGACTGATTGCTTATTAATGAAAGGCTGGGTTAATAATTTATGATGTAATACAGTATCACCGATTGGAATAATTGGTTATTTGATTAGGCCCACCATACTATTGGAAGTGACAGGAAATGGAAGCGAGGTCACCAGCTTGGTTTACACCCAAGCAAATTAATATTAAGGTTATGAAAGACACCTTATGTTTTTGTGTAGTTTAATTAAGAAAATATTTATATTAATTTTCACAGTGAAAATACAATGGTAAGACTGACTAGAAAGCTTAACAATTCGATAATGACCTTTGAAATACGCTCGTTTATGTGAGGCTTAATGGTATACAAAATGGGACACAACCTGAAATATGAGATGGTGAATACAAAAATAATGCATGTACGTAATAATATAACAAATAGGTTATGTAATACACCGATTAGGGAAGCTACAGATTATGCATAAATGATCTGTGAAAGAGGCCTATTAATGACACAGAAAGCGCGTACGTTTTGGTACACTGAATAGAATAAGTCTCGGTACTTTATTTTATTGTGAAAATAAAGCCGTTATTTATTCACTGTGATATAACAAAGAATTGACAGTAATTAATTGGTAGTTTTACGTTATGCTTGAGACAGACTTAGCTAATAAGATGAAATGTTAATAGCTTAATTGACACGTAATAAATAATGTACTCATTAATGGTATGTAAATGGCATGCGGCATGGAACATTGAATGGGCCTAGTAAATGATATAAAGAATGCACGTGCGTTTGGTACATTGAATGAAATACTTGACACTGATTAAGTAGGCTAAATGATTCCATGGATGCACATAGAATAATTGATGCGGCCTAATAATAATGGATTGAAATGCTTGCACAAATATCATTTATATATAAGAACATTATGTGATGTTAAATGATTACGTCAAGAGAATATTTAGTTAACACATAAATATATGAATTGAACATAATAACGGATGATACACGGAATTACGGTATTGAAATGACACTTGAATTGGATGACAGGCCTACTGCGTTCTTTCACGAGAGTCAGTTGGAACGCGTGATTACACACTTTGGGAGCGTAGCCTGCTGTTCGGCGGTAGGCTAATGTAGGCTTCAAGAGTACTTAGAATATGATGTACTTAGCTTTCCCGGACGATGTAACGCTGTTGAAGGAGTGTTGAAAAGGAAACTAATACCGTGAGTGTCGTTGATCGTCCTCTGGAAGCTTCTTGAGATGATGGATGTAGGCTTCGTTCGGAAGCCTGAGGTGATGTTACTTCTCGAGGTGCAGGCTGGCCTTATGATCTTGCAGGCGTAGGCCTGTGGTGCTGAATATATCTCGAGGAATGTGGTGAAACTTGAAGGCCGACCCGGCAAACGGCAGGCCCGAAGCGATTCCGGTTGGGCCTCGAAGGATTGCTTCTGCAGGTGGTCTGTAGATCTTACTTGATGATAAATTGTAGGCCTTGAAGAAAGTAGCGGCCGCGCCCCTCGGCCAGGGGGCCGGAAAGCGGTTGGTGGACGTGTTGCTCACGTTCGATGATGTGAGTACGAGTGAGTGAGTGAGAATGAAAGCAAGTGGAAGCTCGCTTTTATACGTAGTTCCTGTGACGTAGGACTTCGCGCCAATTCTTAAGACGCCTTGTGAGCGCGTCCTTTCGTTGATAAGGACTTACTTTCGCGCCTTTTGGGAAGAAACAGACTTTCCATTGTTTGCCCACTTGTGTTTTCCAAGCTGTTTGATGATAGCGTGGAAGTAATGGATTTCTGTCTATTTTCTGGTCTATTTCTTGTCGATCCGCTACATATGTATACTGAATATATGGAGGGTTGTCAAAAGTAAATAGCCACCACGATGATTCAGAACGTGTCATCTTTACATAATGAAAACGGGAACGCAACACTATTCTAAATAGAGGGTGTCCTATAAGTCCGGCATCATAGTAGAAATTCATATTTTTCTATTTCTACAAACCATAATTCATATGCTTGGGATGCCAATTTCCTGTCCACCATTCTGTTCAGTGACGAAGCTGTTTTTTATGGAAATGGTGAGGTAAATCGACAGAGCACCCGCTACTGGTCTCAAAACAACCCTCACTGGTATACCTCTTCAAAGGAACAAGGTGGATCTCGGGTGATGGTATGGTGTGGTATTTGGAAGGATCGCATCATAGGCCCCCTCTTTTTCGATGAACATGTCACTGGAGGCACCTACCTACGTATGCTCAAGGAAGAAGCATTTCCCAGTGTCTTGAACGAAGAAGGAAATTTCCCAACATGGTTCCAGCAAGACGGCGCTCCTGCACATTACAGCACCCAAGTAAGGGAATACCTGTACCAACAATTCCCTGGTCATTGGATAGGGCGTCGAGGGCCTGTGGAATGGCCAGCTAGAAGCCCGGATCTCACGCCACTAGATTTTTATCTCTGGGACTACTTGAAAGCGTTGGTATACGCACAAAAATTTAGGAGTGCTGAACATTTGCGGCAGCGCATTATTGGGGCATGTAACACCATTACTCCTGACATCATTCACCGTGTGCTTGCTGACTGGGTATCACGTCTGAATTTGTGTATTGAAAACAATGGTGGACATATTGAGCACGTTCTGTAAATAAAAGCTTTTGTTTTGTCTTTTTTTATTATTTTTCCTATGATGCCGGACTTATGGGACACCCTGTATATTCATTCAATAAATCTGTTATTGTTTATTTACTTTTGTTATCAAATCAAAAACTATAGAAAAACCGAAGGCGTCTATTTACTTTCATCAATAAAGTATATATATATATATAAAAGCTGCAAACCCACAAGGAAAAAGAAAAACGATTCCAAGGCCTTTCGTGTATTCAGAGCTACACCTCGTCAGGGAATGAAGAGAGAAGGCAAGATGCCCATAAATACATACAACGTAGCCGAAACCAAAGCAATTAGCTCATACTTAACAAGAGTTAATGAGAGGCAAAAGAATTTTAACAAGATATTGTCAATTTTATACATTCCCGCACTGTTATTGAAGTAAGAAAAAATATATTTTTTTCCACCGTTCCTCATGTGTAGAGAATTACACTTTTGGACGATATTTCCAACAACTTACGTAGAAGATGCAGAACTCAGAACAGAAAATTAAACAATAGACTGGAGGATTTAATTCGTAATAGTTACTGGACTAAAAAAAGTGATTTTAGTAATATTGTTAACTTGTCCCATGAGTTAGACTTCAATACGAAATGTGCGTTAGGTTTTGGGTTAGGTTTCTCAGTCCCAAAAAAGCCCAGCAGTTTACTGATTGCTAAGTCCTTTATTAATTTTGAAAAACATAGTAATATATCCGAAAGTGAGGTGACTTTAGCCAAAGGTTGTGTGTATAGTGCTTTTAATACGGGGTATGAATCGAATTATCCTTTGAGGTTTGAAAAAGCCCTAAAAACACTTAAAAATAATGATTCATTACATATTACTGAAGCGGACAAATCTAATTCGATCGTCATCATGGACAAAAACAGTTATGTTGAAAAGATGAATATGTTATTGAATGATCGCGACACGTACAAACCTCTAAACAGAGACCCATTGCAGGATGTTAATAAAATGTTTAACAGAAAATTAAGAGAAATATTAAAAAATAACTATAATGGTCTTTCGCAGCAGTTTCTTACTATCAATCCGTTACTACCATATCTGTACAGCTTAGTAAAAACACACAAAGTTAATAATCCCATGAGGCCTATTGTTAGCTCAGTAGGCTCCGTAACCTTAAGCTATCTAAATGGTTAGTTAGTTTATTAACGCCGTTAGTTAGTTCTATTTCTAAGTCACATATTGTAAATAGCATGGATCTTATTGACAAACTGAAGTTTCCTAATGACCCTAATTTCAAATTGGTAAGCTTTGATGTATGCTCGTTATTCACAAAAGTCCCTGTTGATGACCTATTTGATTTTTTAAAAGATTAGATCTCTGACTAATCTTTCCCTGTTCAACACAACACTCTTATTGAATTAATTAAGCTTTGTGTCAGAGATTGTAAATTTCAGTTTGAAAATAAGTTTTATGCTATGTCGTTTGGATTGGCGATGGGAAATCCCCTTTCACCTGTACTAGCTAATTTATATATGGAATTTTTTGAAAGTAGAATTTTGCCTTTGATTGTTAATTTTAACCTGGTTTGGTACAGGTATATAGATGATATTTTATGCCTTTGGCCTAATAATTTGGATGTTGACTTATTTCTTGGGAGGCTCAACAATTTAGTCCCATCTATTAAGTTCACAGTTGAAAAAGAACATGATGGAAGCCTATCTTTTCTGGATCTTAAAATTTGGAGATGCTCTAATCAGTTCAAATTTGAAGTCTATCGCAAGCCTACTAATTATAACTCTTATGTGCAGTTTTATTCTGAAAATCATCCCTCGATTAAATCCTCTATTTTCTCTGCTATGTTTCTTAGAGCATTGAGAGTTGTCAGTCCTGAATTTTTAGATTCCGAGTTATGCAATATCATGAATATTGGTACTAAATTATGTTATCCTATTTCATTATTAGATAACTGTCTTATGAAAGCCAAGAATAGGTATTATAATAATGTAACTGTAAAGGAATTTGAGCGTAAAAATATTCTAAGCCTACCTTACCATGTTAATTTTCAATATCTTCCGACTTTACTTAAAGCAATTGCCATCAATGCAGTCTTTAAGTATAATAATACTGTTAAATCACGCCTAATAAAGAATAGCCCGGAAAATATTGTTGGTTGTGTGTATTCGATTGGATGTACTCAATGTAACTCAGTATATATAGGCCAAACGGGTAAAACGTTAGATATTAGGGTAAAACAGCATAAATATGCGTGTAGAACAGCTAATAATTCCAATGCTTTGTTTAACCATATGCATAGATGTAATCATAGCATCAAGTTGGGTAGTTCTAAAGCGCTTGTTGAAAACAGAGATATAATAGAGAGAAATATTCTAGAATGTGCATTTATTCATTATAAAAACAATTTCAACAACAGTGCGGGAATGTATAAAATTGACAATATCTTGTTAAAATTCCTTTTGCCTCTCATTAACTCTTCTTAAGTATGTGCTAATTGCTTTGGTTTCCGCTACGTTGTATATATTTATGGGCATCTTGCCTTCTCTCTTCATTCCCTGACGAGGTGTAGCTCTGAATACACGAAAGGCCTTGGAATCGTTTTTCTTTTTCCTTGTGGCTTTGCAGCATTCATTCATTTAACGTGTTTAATTGTGAAATTCATCCCATATATATATATATATATATATATATATAATATATATATATATATATACAGGGTGGTGCAAAAGTCTGGACCCATAGGCAATTTACTATATAAAAAATTTATTTCGATTTTTATAATCAGTGGTTTACGTTAACAAACCAAGAACAATGCAAGCGCTAAAGGATAACATCACAACAGAAATTGAAGCCATAAGAACGAATATTACTATGCTTACAAATGAGCAAAGGTCTTGTGTCAACCGAGTAGAAAAGTGTTTGGAAGAAGATGGACATCAATTCGAACACTTATTGTAAATTCTGAACTAGAACGTTAAATTTAATATAATTTAGTCACTGGTGTATGGTTAATTAAATTTCATTTCATAATAAACTTCCTGCAGGCCACACTTTTTTTCCATATAAACCGCCTATGGGTCCAGACTTTTGCACCACCCTGTATATATATATATAAAATATTTTATTTTTAACTTTCAGTTCTTTTAGTTTTCTTTCATACGAAAATAAATGAACGGAAGTTTTTAAAAAAGAATAAATTTTTGGGGATATGTCTAGTTGATTCTATTTCCTTTCCAAAGTGGTATCGAATTTTTTTTCAGGTATTGAAGGAAGAATATCCTGCTTGAAAACAAATGAAAGAAAATTAATTGAATTACTAAAATCTCTCTCTATCTCTATCTCTTTAGCGCACACACACACACACACACACACACACACACACACACACACACACACACACACATGTATATATATATATATACAGGGTAGCTCAAAAGTCAGGATTCAAAGGAGCCAGAGAGAATGATTCTTTTCCTTTCTATGGCTGCCACTATTTTTAAATCAAAATTACTTTTCTGGTTAAAAATTTATAATTTATAATTTTTTAGTTAAAAAAATTATAATTTATGCAATGTCGACCATTTGACTCCTGATTTTTCCGCCACCCACTCCAATTAGACCAAAGTCAGGAGTCAAAGGGTCATCATTGCATAAATTATAATTTTTTTAACTATAAAAAAATTTAAATTATAAATTTTTAACTGAAAAAGTAATTTTTATTTAAAAATATTGGCAGCCATAGAAAGGAAAAGATCCAGTCTCTCTGGCTTCTTTGACTCCTAACTTTTGCGCCAACCTATATATATATTATATATATATATACACACGCTAGGGGCACTCAATATATTTTGCACCACCCTTTTTTCTTACCTAAATAATAAGCCATGTGGCTGAAATGTCTTGGGCTGTAAGTTTGAACTTTCTGCGCTTCACATAACCGGATTTTTCCAGTTTGAACCTCCCCTCCTCGTATAAAACCGTTTTTAAACGCCCATGTATAAAACTGATGGTTAACACAGTTTCTAAAATGGCGTCTGACAGTGATGTGTGTCGTAAACAGAGAGCTGTTATCAAGTTCTTAACCGCAGAGAAGGAAAGAGTTGGAAATATTCACAAACGTCTACAAAACGTTTACGGAGATGCTGTTGTTGATCGAAACACAGTTGGACGTTGGTCTAAACGTGTGAGATCATCGGAGGGAGCCACGCAGCGGTCGCCCGGCATTGGCTGTGACATCTCACATTGTGCAACGTACTAACAGCATCATTCGATCAAATCGGCGCATCACATACAAGGAGCTATCAATGGAGCTAGGAATTAGTGAAGGAAGTATGAATACGATAATTCAGCAACTGGGATACTCAAAAGTGTGTTCATGGTTCGTTCCTCGCCAACTGACTGAAGATCACAAAGCCCAAAGAAAAGAAATTGCTTCTGAGTCGTTGGTTCGATACGAGACAAAAGGGGATGACTTCCTTTCACGACTTGTGACTGGGGATGAGACTTGGGTACACCACTTTGAACCTGAAACAAAACGCCAATTCATGGAGTGGCATCACGCAGACTCCCCACGCAAGAAAAAGTGTAAAATGGCTCCCTCTGCACGAAAGGTTATGACCACCATCTTCTGGTACATGAAAGGGGTGATTTTGGTGGACATGATGAAGAAAGGACAAACAGTCTACTCAGAGGCGTATATTGCTACCCTACAGAGACTCCAGAGACGTATAAAGCGAGTTCGACCGGAGAGAAAACTGGAAGACGTCCTTCTTTTGCACGATAACGCAAGACCACACAACAGTTTGCAAACAAGAGAGGCCATCACAAAAATGCGCTTCACTTTGTTACCCCACCCTCCATACAGCCCGGATCTGGCACCTTCAGACTTCCATTTGTTTGGGCCAATGAAGGATGCTATTCGTGAAAGAAAGTTTCAGAGTAACGATGAGGTTGTTGAGGTTATGAGGTGGCTCCAGCGGAACCCAGCGGACTTTTACCAGCAAGGAATAAAGGCCCTTGTTTCGAGGTGGAGGAAAACCGTAGCAAAGGATGGAGACTATGTGGAAAAATAAAAACTTGTCAAAAAGGTATGTAACTACTTGTGTACAAAATTTCTGGAACTTACTGTACAAGGAAACTTGGAAAGAAAAAAAAAGGTGGGACAAAATATATTGAGTGGCCCTCGTGTGAATTGGATTTGTAAGGAACGAAATTTTGTACAATCCTCTTTAACGTTCACAAATTTTGCCGTTGTGAATTTTTTTATGATTTTCTTTTTATGAAATTATATATTATATATATATATATATATATATATACCTTTCAACCTTTCAAAGGTTCCGCGCGATGATTCCTCATTTCAAGAAGGTCAAGCTTGTCGCCCCTCCTCTCGAGTTGACCTGGTGAAGTAGTGAGTTGGTTTCTTGTACTCTCCACCTCACATAGCCAGGTACGCCTGGCTCATCGGGGATTGTTCTGAGCCAGGCGTCTAATCTTCTTTTGAAGATGTCTACTGCAACACCATTCGTGTTCCTTAGGTCTTTGGGCAGCTGATTAAACAGTTTTGGTCCTCTCACAACAAAACTATTTTCTTTCAGGGTTAAGGATGTTCCCTCTCTCGACTTTAATTTGGGAACACGACACAGTCTTCCTTTTCTACTTTCCACTGTTGTTTGGGGAGTTACAGGGTTCAGAGTAAGATTAGGGACTAGTTTCTCCATTATTTTCCAAGTGTACATAATGGTGTATCTCTCTCTTCTCCTTTCCAGTGAATATAGGTTTAATTCGCGTAACCTTTCACAGAAATTTAGTTCTTTGAACCCCTTGATCTTGGCTGTGAAGCTTCTCTGGGATTATATTCATATCCTTTCATTTAAAGGCTCTCAATAACAGCCCCGTTATTCTCTTTGCTCTCTTAACTGCTATCTTATTTTGCGTTTCAAATTTCGCATCATCAAGCATTACAACACCTAAATCTTTTGCTCTAGAATTTCTCTGAATTTCCTGTCCATTTGTGGTAAAATATTCCATGGATTTTAGGTCTTCTCTTTTTCCGTACCGTAACAGCTGAAATTTTTCAGTGTTAAACTTCATATTATTGTCTTCCGTCCACTTGTAGATTCTGTTCATGTCTGTTTGTAAAGATCCTATATCTTCTGGGTTTCTTATTTTTCTACTGATCTTTGTGTCATCAGCAAAGGATGTTACTGTGCTGTCTCTGGTAATGTCCTCAGCTATGTCAGTTAGCATGATTATGAAGAGTAGTGGAGATAATACTTTTCCTTGTGGTACTGAGCTGAGGACCTCTGATTCTGATGAAGATACTCCTTGTACTGTAACAACTTGCCGCCGCTCACTAAGGAAATTATATATCAATTTCCCTACTTTTCCTGTTATTCCCATATACTTCAGTTTATATATTATGATTCCATGGTTACACTTGTCGAATGCTTCGGCAAAGTCTATGCATATTGCATCATAGTTTTCATTACTTTCAAGTGCATCAATAATGTTGTTGTAGTGTTCCACTAGTTGTGATAGGCATGATCTGCCTGACCGAAACCCATGTTGGCTATCATTGAATTTTTTCTGAGTTTCCAAAAAGTCATAGATTTTCCGTCTAACTATTCTTTCAAATATTTTAGTGAGATGAGATGTAAGCGACAATGGCCTATAGTTTTTGGCCTCGGATCGATCTCCTCCTTTATATAGTGAGACTATGTTTGTGCTCTTCAGGATGCCCGGTATTTCTCCCGTGTCTAGTGATCGTCTCCATATCCAATATAGGGGCTCAGCGATTGCATTCTTGCAGTTTTTGATCAGTGTGGCATTCCATTTATCCGGTCCTGCCGCTGAGTGTGTTTTTGGTTTCCCTATAGCTTGTGTAACATGATCTGTCGTAAAGTCGAAGTCCGTTATACTTTCCCCTTGTAGTTCTTCTTCAAAGAACGCGTTTCTATCGCATATCAGTTTGTCAGTTTTTGGGATACTGAAAGATGACTCGTACTGAGCTCTTAATATTTCAGATACTTCTGTTAGATCATCAGATAAAGCACTGTTCTCGTTTTTCAAAGGTCCGATATCGCATGGAATTTTTGACTTTCTTTTTTCAAAATTATAGAAGTACTTTGAGTTAACTTTTATCGCTTCGATAGCGTCGTCTTCTTTTTCTGTATGCTTCTCAATTAGTTCCTCTATGACGTCATCGATACTTTGCAGTTTATCATTTAATATTTTTTGATGTTATCTTTACAGTTACTTAATTTTGCAGTCACTCTTTTTCTCCTTCGGAACAATGACCTTTTTTGTCTCTCAAACCTGCTTCTCTTTCCTCTATGTTGTATTTTTCGGACATGTTTTTAAACAATTTCTAACGTCTTCTCCTCTAAAGTCACTCTCATCTCTTCTGTTGTCTTGGCCTCGAAAATGGTTTTCCAATCTATTAGTTCCATGCTGGATGAAACATCTTTCCAGTTTATAACTTTGGAGTGAAAATTAAAAATTTCGAATTTGCTTCTTTCTGTTGTACGTGTTCTTTCCTTTCCTGTTGCTTTTATATTACTTGTTATTTCAATGATGTGTGGTCCGATATTATAGTTGGGGATATTTCTACATTATCAACTAGGTTGCTGTTGTTTGTAAATACTAAATCTAGGCAGTTGTTTTTTCTTGTGTTTTCTGTTATTTCTTGCGTTAACATAAATTCATCAGCTAGAGCTAGTAGCATTTTTACCTGCTCCTGGTCTTCCCGTGTGCCCCCCTTGTCCTGTTTTATACATACATTTTTTCCTATCTTTTTATATTTCAAGAATGGGAAATTAAAATCATCACAGAAAAAAATATTTGGGATTGGAGAGTGTAGATCTTTTACCCAGTTTCTTACCTCTGTAATGGAATCTGAAAATTTTGAGGTTTGCATGTTTGGGGGTCTGTACATTACAATTAGTACCATATTTAATTTTTCAACTTTCGCTGCTACACATTCTACGTATAATATATATATATATATATATATATATATATATATATATATATGCAAAGAAATCACAAAGCAACACGTGATCTTTTTAATAAACAAAGAACCACAGGGAAAAGGAAAAGGAAACACGAAGGCCTTCCTCTTCGTGTTTTCTTTTCCTTTTCCCTCTGATTCTTTGCATAATATATATATATATATAAATATATATATATATATATATATATATATATATATATATATATATATATACTGTGTGTGTATATATATATATATATATATATATATATATAATATATATATATATAATATATATTAATATAATATATATATATATATATATATATATATATATATAGAGAGGGTGTCCCAAAAAAACTATATACTATTTATAGCATCATATATTTTATAATTTAAAAAAAACCAAACAATATATTGTTATAGCAATTGCCAATGAAAGGTAAATTAGTAATCTAAGTGATCAAAATGTTATAGCGAGTTGTTTGCATATAAAATTTAATTAACTACGCCAAGTGCTCAAAATGTTCTCCGGCGGCATGAATGCACTTTTGAATGCGTCGACTAACTGATTCGCAGCCATGGACTAATGTGGATGCTGTGATGGTCCCGCACTTTTCCCTAATTGCATCCTTAAGGTGTTCGAGTGTTGCAGGTCTTGTACCATAAACTGCATCCTTCAGGTAGCCCCACAAGTAAAAATCAAGTGGAGTCAAGTCCGGTGAACGTGGAGGATACTGAACGCTTCCTCTTCGTCCTATCCAACGGTTAGGCAACGTTTCATCGAGGTACCTTCTGACATCACAATGATAATGAGGGGGGGCTCCATCTTATTGAAAGTAAAAGTCGTCATTTCCAAACAACTTCCGAACTGCAGGTATAATTTCTGTCCGCAGCATGTCGAGATATGCGGCACCGGTAACTGTCCCATTAAAGAAAAATGGTCCAACCAAACCCCTGGATGATAAACCACACCATGCTGTTAATCCTGGTAAATTAACATGTTTATCCACATAAAAGTGTGGATTATCAAGTGACCAGTACCTGAAGTTGTGTCGATTTACTGTGCCATTCAGCTTGAAGGTAGCTTCATCAGACCACACGATTTTGTTGTATTGAAAGTGCATTCATGCCGCCGGAGAACATTTTGAGCACTTGGCGTAGTTAATTAAATTTTATATGCAAACAACTCGCTATAACATTTTGATCACTTAGAATTCAGTGGTTCCCAACCGGTTTTGGCTTATGGCCCCCCTTAGGAACCTTATTTTTTCCCGTGGCCCCCATAAGCATTATTTTCAGTAGGTAATATGCAGATTTAACTCTATTTTACAAAATAACATTTTCCTGTGGCCCCCTTCAAATGTGCCATGGCCCCCAGGGAGCCATATGGCCCCCGGTTGGGAAACACTGACTTAGATTACTAATTTACCTTTCATTGGCAATTGCTATAACAATATATTGTTTGGTTTTTTAAATTATAAAATATATGATGCTATAAAGAGTATATAGTTTTTTTTGGGACACCCTATATATATATATATACATATATATATATATATATATATATATATATCCCCGCAAGGGGGTTCTAAGCTCGTGCTCTTGAGTGCTCTTTGTGCTCGTTTGTACGTGCTTGTTCCTGGAGGTTTCACGTGCGCCCTCCCAGCCCTAGCACCCAAGGATGATGGGGCTCGACCCTGCAGTCCTTGTCATCCTTGGTCTTTTTCCACTTCGACTGTCCCCTCCACCCTTTCTTTTTCCTCTGTCTTTCCTCTCACTTTTTCTTTGTTTTTCCGCTGAGATATGCCCTTTAAATAGAGGCGAATCGGTTCTTCCCGAACTAAAAAAAAAAAAAAAAAAATATATATATATATATATGCATTAGGGTGTCTCAAATATACGAATGGAGGATTTCGGGTCGGGGCGACGCTTGCCCGTATTACACCTTTATAAAGGATTGTTATCACAAAATTTGACAGCTGTAGGAGGATTTCTAGGGGTCACTCAAGTTCGCCACTTCTGTTTCACTTATACAAGATTTTCTTCTCTTTCGCAGGTGATGGTTACTGGAGCAGGAAACCAGTTGTGGTTGCTGGACAAGGCCCCAATTGCAGCGATTGTTTGTCCACGACTTCCATCGAAGGAGCAATGCCTGCTCCTTTACTTCCACCACCACCAAGACCAAGAGGGAAGGAAGACCAAATCGGAGAGCATTCGCCTGGTGGTGGAAACCATCTGGCCCATCTGGGAGAAGGCCAACATACCAACTACCACCAAGAAGTACGCAGGGGAGAAGCTGGCGAAGTTGATCGATACCTACGACGCACTCAAGAAGAACAGGACAAAGCCGCAAGAGGGTTACCGGTACAAGGAGGGGATGTTCAAGTCGGATTTGGAAGACGTGTTTGACGTGGCTCACTCCTCCGCGCTATCCTCCTCCAAGGTCCCTCAGGAGGACAAGGATTTTCTCACCTCGCAGAGGGAAGACAGGATGTCGTCAAGTCTTGCGGGCGTGGACCAGAAGACAGCGAAGAAGAAAGCTGTGAAGCGGAAGAGGGATCTTGCAGCCACGGCTAGGAAGAGTAAATGGGATGCTGGGGTGACACAGCTCATGGAGGTAGCGATCTTGGAGGTGGATGGTAGCAGCACTGAAATGAACACGGAAGACGAGGATGATGACGACGAGGCGTACCAAGCGCCAGCACCAGCAAGGCTCAGACTCAAAAGAAAAGGCGAATGAATGCCCTCACGGACCCGAATCTCATCGCTGCTTGGGATCGCGACAACATGTCCGTGAGACAAGCAACGTCGTCCTTTGCAGCAGCAGCTCAGAGTTTGGGTCATGACCTGGATGACCTGGTAATCTCGCCAGCAACTGTTCATCGAACACGGAACAAGATCCGAAAGGAGATGGGAGAAGAGTTGACCCGAAAGTTCGAAGCTTCTGGTCCTTTAGTCTTGCACTGGGATGGGAAACTGTTGGAAGATATCGCCAAGGAGAAGAAGGAGGTTGACCGGATTGCTGTTGTGGTGACGGGCGATGGAGTCGAGGAGCTTCTTGGTGTACCTGTTGCGGTGGACGGCACTGGAAAAGAACAGGCTGCAGCCGTACTCCAGGAAGTCCAGGCTTTTGGCATTTCGGAGCAAATCATTGAACTGGGATTCGACACCACAGCTGTGAACGCTGGGATGATCCAAGGTGCTTGCGTTCGCATTGAGCAGGAGTTTGGCCGTCCAATGTTGTGGTTGGCTTGCCGTCACCACGTCTTGGAGATCTTACTCAAGGATGTCTTCGTGCGATGTCTGGGGCCGTCCTCTTCCCCTGACATTCTCCTCTTCAAAAGATTTCAACAGCGGTGGGCCTCCATTGACAAAGGGTCATTCTTGTCCATCGGTGACGAAAGCAATCCCACAACAACTGACAACTGGGCAAATCAAGCATCTTCCATGAAGAAATACCTGCAGCAGACGCTTTCCCACGGCACACATCCCCGAGAAGACTACCGTGAACTCCTCATCCTTTCCTACCGCTTCCTTGGCGGTCAGGTCCAGGGGGGATTTCGTCAGCCTGGGGCCTATCACCACGCCAGATGGATGGCCAAAGCCATCTATGCCCTCAAGATTTTCATGTTCCGTCACCAACTGGACCTGACAGCCAGGGAAGAAGGAGGACTTCGGCGGCTGTGTTTGTTCATCTCCCTCGCGTACGTGAAGCAGTGGAATGAGGCAATGGTCTCGAATCGAGCTCCACTGAACGACCTAGAGTTCCTTCGCCTGCTCGAGGCCTACCCTGACAAGGAAGTCAGCCACACGGCATCCATGGCCTTGAAAAGGCACCTGTGGTACCTCTCAGAGGATCTGGGGCTTGGTTTCTTTGACGACCGCATTCCAAAGGACACGAAGCTAAAGATGGTCCAACGACTTCAATCCCCCGCCACGACTAAAGGACTCAAGCGGATCGATCCGAAGAACTTCAATCCACAGCAATCCATCGAGCTCTTCGTCACCCGGAGAACAAAAGAAGTCTTCTTCCGCGCGATCCTTCCAGAATCTGAGTCTCCCACCTTCCTCATGAAAGATCCAGAGGATTGGATCAATGACCAGGATTGGATCACGGCGCAAAAGAGGTGAAAGCCCTGAAGGTGGTCAATGACGCCGCCGAGCGTGGTATCGCTTTGATGAAAAGATTCAATTCCACCATCACGCGTGATGAGAAGCAGAAGCAATTCGTCCTCAAGGTGGTTCGGGCTCACCAGAAGTTGATCCCCGTCAAGACGAAGGAGAGCTTGAAGAGTAAAATCAAGTAGTGTAGGACGGATTGATGATGAAAACAATCCATTTATACGCGCTTATTTCAATTAATGAAAGGTGCATTTCGTTTATTTTCATTTTTGTTCAGAAATAAAGAGAATAAGAGAATGATAGAAATTTCTTTTTTTTCCTAAATAGCTACAAGAAAGTGTTAAACTTGAGTGACCTCTAAATACTGTTCGATTCCCATCATTTTTCGATTTTTAGAACCTCTATGCCTATTGAAATCGGGGCAGCATTCGCGAGCAAGAGAAAATCGAACAAAAAAAAATTCTATGTATTAATGAGACACCCTAATATGCATATATATATATATATATATATATATATATATATATACTGTATATATATATGTATATATATCTCTTGTAGAAAATCTTTTATGTTTTATATTTGACAAAGTAGATCATATTAGGTCAGATCTTCTCATATCTGTTTGTCATGATTTCTTTGATTCGGAAAAAATAGAACATGCGAGGGTACAGTTAAATACCCAGTTCAGTGCTACCCTCCCAACTCGTAGAGGTAATTCTAGAAACGAGAATATCCTAAAAGACATAAATAAAGTGTCGACTGTCGACCTTCCGGGATAATGAAAACAATATTACCTTCTACATTACTAATTTCCATAGAATATCGATAATGTCTATGGGTGATATTGACGTTTCGGTGCTCATCAAACAGTACAATGAGGTACAAAAGTCGTTAGTTGAACTGAAACACCAACACGTGGTGTCAAATCAGAAAAATGCTACTTCGCTAGAACAATTCCGGTCAGAGTTAGATGCGTTGAAAGAGACGCTCCTCCCAAACCCAGTTACTCGGAAGTTGTTCAGCAAGTCAGAACCCCAAGAAACGCGTCGGGCAGCGAGGGAAACGAAATCCTCCCCCCCCCCCCATGAATGTGATATAGAAATGCAGCATGCAGAGGAAGCGGTCAACCTCCTTCCCTTTCAGGAAAGGAACCCTGCTCCCGATTTCACAATAAGGAATAGGGACTGTCCGATACCAAGAGACGAGGCATCACTGCCCTCTTCCTTACCTTCCACTGAAGGGGAGTTGCGTTCGATTACTCAAACGCCTCGTTTGGCGTCCAGTTCTCCCCCTCCCACCGAAGGAGGAGGGGCACTCGCCTCCGTCAGGATATAAACACCGCTAACAGACCCTCACCAAACCACAGAGTAGGGGATGGGCCTCCTCTTCCCCCAAGGTCGTGCCACCCATCTCCCAGGCAGGCGAACCCTGCCTCAGGGAGATTGAGGGAAGAGGACGGGTGGGTCACAGTTAACAGGCGCTCCCCACGGAGGGTTCCTCAACCTCTCAGCGCGGCAAGGCCACCGGTGAGGAATCTCACCCTCTTTGTGTCGCGAATTCAACCCGTGCAATATGAGTCAGTGGCCAGACAGTATTATTGTTAAGGCGTTTATTCATTTTTCCAGGAGATTTGATAACAAGCAAATTAATAATAATAATATAATAATAATAACAATAATAATAATAATAATAATAATAATAATAATAATAGGCACACTAACGGTAATGCTTGAAATTTGTACTGTGTATAATAATAATCAGATTAATAATAAGTTTTCTATCAGTCATGGCGAATAACGTGTTGAAAATAGTCTCGTCTAACGTAAGGTCAGTGAGGAATTCAATTGTAGATGTTCATAAAATCTGTGACTGCATATTTGATACTCCTGCAAGAGCACTGGCTACCTAAGCAAGAGCTAAAATTCCTCTCTACCATCCATGATGAATTTATGTACCATGCGTCGTCAGCAGTAGACTTGTCAGATGAATTAATGTACGGTAGGCCTTTTGATGGTGTTGCTTTCTTAATAAGGAAAAATTTGTCGAAACATATAAAATTTTTAGCAAGCATTAATGTACAGTAAGGTTGTTAGGCATTGAAATACAAGTGAACAATGATTGCATATTAATTGTAAACTGCTATTTACCATAAAACAACGGCAGTAATCTACATGAATACATTGATTTGCTATATAAAATTAAGTCATTATCAGATAACCCCAACTATTCTCACAGTATAATAATGGGGGACTTTAACGCGCATGTGAACTCGGAATTCTTTGTAGAACTGGGTAACATGTGCGAGTCAGCCAAATTAAGTATAAGTGATGTAGATGTATTAGGGTTAACCAGTGGTAATTTTACATACGTTAGTGATATGAGTGGTACCACCAGTTGGATTGATCATTGTCTCACTAGTAATAGTCTAAAGGATCGAATTGTTAGAGTTCATATTCTGCATGATTTCCTTCTTTCTGATCATAGACCATAAAAACTATTAATTAATTTTACCAATTTATGTGCAACACGATATAACAAGAACTCAATAGGTAAGAATAATCTCGTCAATTGGTCTAATGTTAATATGCAACAGAGAATAGAATACAAAGACAGAACAGGTCACCTCTTTAATAATTTTGAAATTTTGCATCTTGCCTGTAATAATCTTTGCTCAAATGATTCTTAGTGTAAACTCATAGATAGGTATTATAGTAAGATAGTATCCCTGTTAAGAGAAGCAGGAAGCCCCCTAATTAAATTTTACAACTATCATACTAAGATTATTCCTGGATGGAATGATTTTATTGCCCCCGTGAAGAGGGAATCGAAAGACGCCTACGATTTGTGGTGCTTTCATGGTAGACCCAGATTAGGACCAGTATACATGTATATGTGTAGAATTAGGGGTCAGCATAAGGCGGTCATAAGGCGATGTAAACAGGAAGAAGAGTCTATTCGAGCATAAAAAGCCTGTGAAGCTCGCTTAAATAACGATAATAACAAATTTTAGAAATTTGTTAAGAATCAAACGGGTGTCAAAAGTGTTCTCCCTCCGACAATCGATGGGGTGTCGGGGAGGGTGAAATTGCACAGCTGTGGAAAAAAACACTACTCTAACATTCTTAACAGTGTGAGTAGCGATAATCTTAAGATAGACTGCAGCGAAACGCTTATAGGAGGGTCAAGGGAAAATACTTTGATATCAGTTCCTGAAGTAAAGAGGTTAATTAAATAGTTAAAGCCCGGTTCTGCGCCAGGGGTAGATGACCCAGCGAATGAGCACTTCAAATATGCCAATGACGTGCATATGTCACTGCTCTTATCAGCCATGCTTGCTCATAGGCATAGCCCTGCAGAGTTCATGAGGGTATATATCTTGCCCCTGGTCAAAAATATGTATGGAGACATTCTGTCCAGCAATAATTACAGACCTAGTGCTGTCGCTTCCTGCTTCTCGAAATTACTAGAAAACTCTTGTTATTTAGATTAAATGATTACCTATGGACATCTAATCAGTTTGGTTTTAAAAGGTCCCACTCAACTGACCTGTGTATCTTAAATACATTGAGAGTAATTCAACTATTTATAGCTGTTTCCTAGATATAAGTAAGGCATATGATAGAGTGAACCACACTCTTTTATTTAAAAACTAGAAGACAGGAAGGTTCCCTTGTACATATTAAATTTATTGAAATTTTGGTATTCCCACCAATCTTTAACCGTTAGGTGGGGCAATGTACTATCCGAATGTTTTGGCTCCTTTTACAGGGTGAGACAAGGCTCCTTGCTCTCTCCTATGCTGTTTAATGTGTATATTGTCGGATTAATTGCTTCACTTAATGAGGCAACAGTGGGATGTTGTATAGAGGTAATTATGTCGCAAATGACATAGCCTGAAGTTGAAATAAAAAATACATTTTTCTCGTGTATTTTGGTGTGCTCTGTTCAAATATAACTTTCATTTCTTGTGCAAATGAACAGAAATACGTGTTTGGGTCATGCAATGACAACTGTATTTCTGTTCATTTGCACAAGAAATGAAGGTCATATTCGAACAAAGCACACCAAAATACGCTTGAAAAATGTATTTTTGACTACATTTTATACAATAAAGCATAACCTAACATGTTCATGTTACGAGATCTCGTAAACGACGCATTACCACAGGAAACGTGCAAAACACCTCAAAATTAACCAGAAAAGTTTGCTCTCGTCATTTTCGTTTAAACTAACGAAAATATCACGACTTAACCTAACCAATCATTAAGGGCGTACAGTTGACCTAACCGGGCATTCAATTAATCATTTAATTAATCATCTAGGGCGCATGACGAATCAAGTTCTCAAAGTCGAAACCACACGAACGGCACATCATAATTCTATCACAAACACCACCAAACTGAATACAATTAGAAAAAAAAATAGCCAGAACAGAAACCAACAAACTAATTAAGTTGCAGAGTAACATGACGTCATACCACCCCCGACTACAAATACACTAAATATATATATATTTATATTATTATTATTCTTATTTTCTACAATAGTTTGCACAAAAAATGAGTGACAAATCTGAATAAA
>JAJOZX010000035.1:2422500-2515000 GCA_023014485.1 Bathynomus jamesi | reverse complement strand
AGTTTATTACGCCACAAGTCTACAGGGTGTTTGTTTAACCACAGTTAACTTCAAGGAGGAACGACTACAACTGACTTAACAATTTTGGAATTTACTTTTCAAATTTGAAGGACCCCGCCTTCCAATATTCTGCAAACCTATCAAATCATTTATTTTCCTAAGATCGTCCCTCCAGAAGGCTATTACCCATACAAGAGGGAAAGAAGGCGTCTTTACTACGTTTCCCAGGATCCTGGGCCCCCTGATTGGAGCTGGACCTGATTTCCGAGTATAGACCCCTCCTTCTTCCCACGAAATACATTTAAATACCGTTAACAGATTCGAAGCCCTAAGTTTATGACCCCCTCGTGGTTCAACTTTAGCAGCGTCTTCGAATCTGTCTTACAAAAGTCACACTATCATGCAAAAGAGATATTAAAATCTTCGACCTCGCGAAAAGAGGAAACCACGCATTGGCTCGCACGTCCAAATCCGTTGGATTACCCTTCTCGCTGGGGTCGGGTCTCGGTGATAAACCTCTGTCCCCACGTGGCTTGGCTTTATTACTTCTCTGATAATCCGTACTAAGATAGAATAACTTTAAACAATCTGAAACACTTCGGATTTATTCGTTCATGAACGTTTAAAAGCCAAACCACACTGCGTTCAGAGATGTACACCTCGAAATCTTAAGATTAACAATCCTTCACTTATTTTATAAAAGATCTCTGCCTGCAACTTCATGGTTACGACAGCGTTCCGCACAAGATGAGGAGGGAGAACGAACAAATGAAAAATGAGGTACCTCCCGGGAATCGAACCCGGGATCATCCGATTGCCGGTCAGATATGCTATCCACTACACCAAGGACCTCGATCAATCAGAAGTCGTAATTCTCCTACGTACGAGCAGAAACCAATGCCCTGAGGGGGCACCTTCACATGCCGTACATATATATATTTTAACTGCAAACAACACACAGTATAATTAATGTAAAGAACGAAGCTTGTGTAGAAGAGCGTTCCGCACAAGATGAGGAGGGAGAACGAACAAATGAAAAATGAGGTACCACCCGGGAATCGAACCCGGGATCATCCGATTGCCGGTCAGACATATATCCCACTACACCATCTTGTGCGGAACGCTCTTCTACACAAACCTCGTTCTTTACTTTAATTATACTGTGTGTTGTTTGCAGTTAAAATGTATATATGTACGGCATGCGAAGGTGCCCCCTCAGGGCATTGGTTTCTCCTCGTATGTAGGAGAATTACGACTTCTGATTGCTCGAGGTCCTTGGTGTAATGGATAGCATATCTGACCGGCAATCGGATGATCCCGGGTTCGATTCCCGGGAGGTACCTCATTTTTCATTTGTTCCTTCTCCCTCCTCATCTTGTGGGAACGCTCTTCTACACAAGCGTCGTTCTTTATATTAATTATACTGTGTTGTTTGCAGTTAAAAAAAAAATATATATATATATATATATATATTATATATATATATATATATAGTGATCAAGCAAAATTATGTCATTATTTTGTTTTTTGTATTTTCGTTTGTTTGGATAATCTTTTGTATGGACTCAGACTGAATACACAAAAAAAAAATTTTTAAAACGTTATTCTAATTAATTAACCCTAATTTATTTTCAATATGTATTTAATAATATATAACTGACATTTTTTGTAAAAACAAAGAAGTATTGAAAAGACACTTTTTACAAAGTACAGTATGTTGTATAGAGAAATTGAATCTATGAGGTATGATTTTCGTTTATTCTAATTTTCAATTTTTAAATAAAAATGCCAACTTGAGGCGAAACCCCATCATTATTTTCTGTTAAAGTTAATTGCTTTCTGCATTCCAGCCAGTATGGTAAACCAGTGTAAAGGTCAACCGTATTAAGTCGGTACACCTAAACGAACCTTTGGCGTGGGACTATTCCGAATCGGAGGATCGCTTTGGTCATTTTTCAGACCTTTGCTAATGCGCCCCGAGCAAGACATGCTATTTCGATGAAAGGAAATTTCAGCGGACGGTAAAGATCTTTGGCATAAATATTCGGTCGTAGAAAACTTTAATCAGGATTGAATTTTAGGAAATTATTTACTAACAGAAACGAAATGAAAGTAACTTTATTGCGCGGAGAATTTATGCTAAAATGAATTTTAAAATAATGCTTTTTATTTGCCTTTTATTGCGTTCATTTCTACATTTTATATTAAATATATTGTATGAGACCTAAAATAATCGATCGGTTAAATATAACAATAGGTTTATTAAGACAATATGAAAAACTTTTATTTATTTTAAAAGAACAACAACTCTGTTTTTCCTTGACGTTACAGGAAAATAAGAGTGAAAATATTGTTATGAAATATGAAAGTGTCATATGCATGCCCATATGATGCGTTGTCACATATATCAGACATGTTATGCATAACAATGTGCAAACACTCTGGCGTATTTATATCTATCTATCCCTCCATCCATGTATACCGTATGCATATAAATGTACAAATCCCAACTAAAATAAAATGAACACTCTTGTAACATAACTAAATTCTATTACCACACACAACTTGTAGGCAATAGAAAGAACAGCCAATTAATATTTAAGAGCTTATGATAAGATAGACACTTTTTGGAATAAAAACAGATTTTTGCGACATTGTACGTTCAAGATGTGCCAAGGCTCAGTTCAAGTTTCTTTTTGAGCTTCTACATGGTGTCCCAGAATTAACTATCTATTTCAATGAAATCGGACAAATTTTTTAAAAACACACTTTTATTTATGTTTATCATGTTTAATATGTGTTAAAAATGTATAAATTTCTAAATTTTTTTCATAATTTTATTTTCATAATTTTTTCATAGTTTTTCATAGTTTTATTTTCATTCTCTTTCAGAACCCTATTAATAATGAATACACAAGAACGCATCTTTGTTGTAACATCCCGTATCAAAGGAATGCAATGTAATGAAATCAGAGAAAAATTTACAAGAAGATTCCACAGAACCGGTCCTACAGACAAAGCGATTCGTGAACTTGTGAACAAATTTAAAAGAACTGGATCCGTACACGACGAGGTGGGAAGAGGACGCCCAAGGACAGCACGTAACAGTACCGAACAGGTACGACAATTGTTTGAGGATGAACCAACAACTTCGGTTAGGGAGGCCGGTCGAAGACTCAACATATCCAAGACAACAGTTCATAGAATCTTGCGTTCGACACTGATGAAAAAGGCTTTGATACGGGATGTTACAACAAAGATGCATTCTTGTGTATTCATTATTAATAGGGTTCTGAAAGAGAATGAAAATAAAACTGAAAAACTATGAAAAAATTATGAAAATAAAATTATGAAAAAAATTTAGAAATTTATACATTTTTAACACATATTAAACATGATAAACATAAATAAAAGTGTGTTTTTAAAAAATTTGTCCGATTTCATTGAAATAGATATTTAATTCTGGGACACCCTGTACAGATATCGAAAAAAGTCTTCGCATTCGTGAGTGACGATTAGGGCGCTGATGCACAAATGTGTTTAATTCAACAGGGCTCATGGTTAAATTCTCCGAGTATCATATGGAAGAACCTGCCCATCCTTTTCTCTCTTTAACGGTATGATGCGTTTGGTGGTATGACGTGTAGCAGTCACTTACAAAACACTCCTTTGTAGTCATGAAAAATTATATGCATTTGTCAAAATTTAAGGTGTGCCTCGATGAGCATTTAAGAATTTTCAATATACCATTTCACTGAAATCCCACTGTTGAATTTTGACCTGCAAACATGCAAGATTCTTAATTGAAATGCTTGATTAGTTCTCCCGTGTACCTTCATATGCGTATGCGTATGTGTATTATCTGCTATGACAATCTGACAGTATCTGGGATGTTTTCAAACCTTGCTTCAGCTAGTAAAGAAGGTCTGTTTACATTTGTTCTACAACAGATGATATTGTCATAGTCGATGGTTAGCTTCACTTTTGTTTACGTGACGATAATTACGACGAATTGATAGTCTTATTTACAGGACAAAGACTTTCAGTTATCAGATACTCTCTTTCACTACAGTTTGATTTTTCAGTCATGCACACACGTGCTTATATGACAGGCAGCACCACTCTGAGGAATCTTTCACAATCTATAAACACTTCTGATGCACGTGATGTTCCGTCTGTGGCCCAAGCACGTGCGTTGCATTTCAGATCGCCATTTCTAATAATTTAATTAATAATAATGATTATATATATATATATATATATATATATATATATATATATATATATATATATATATATATATATATTGTTTTTTATATTCATCGATGCATTCATAGTTTAAGGGCAAATATAAATAATTAAACATCTTTTCACACGGAGCATCATGTATGAGCTCTTATATACATATATAGGTAAACCATAACTAAAATCTCATCATAGAGATACCCATTATTTCCTTAAACACAACATGCAATTTTTATTCAAAACATGGTAATAATTTATACACGCCAAAATAAACTGAAAAAAAAAATTAAAATAAAAAAAATTGAAATTTTAATTTTAGAGAGGAAGGAACAGTCGTGAAAATTATTTAATATATTATCATGTCGGAAGGTTTACATGAAATCATGTCAAATATATAATTAAATAGAGATTAAGGGTGTATAAATATTGTTTCTCATGTCATTTAATTCCAATTGCAGATAGATAACTTCATTTATAATGTAGTTTCCTCTGTGTGTGTGTGTGTGTGTGTGTGTGCAACTGCGCATAAGTGAGGTTATGTGTAATTCGTGGTAACTCGAATTTAGTGAGGTAATTTTTCTGTGAAGACTCTCGTACCTCAGAACATTAACAAATTCTATGAAGAATCTAAACATTTTTAATGTCGGGAAAATTTTTTTATTTTAGCTTTGATAAGGTTAGGTTAGGTTAGTTAAAGTTAGGCTAGACTGGTAAGTACCTCACTATTTAATGACTTAATAGCAACCACTCTTTGAGCCCTCAATTGCGTCTGAAACCTTTATCACACGTTTTAAGATATAGATTTTAAAACGTCGAAATCTCGCTAATGCGAAGATGTGTACGTGTGTGTGTGTGTGTGTGTGCGGGCGCGCGCGCGGTCGCCTTTCCCCTCTCCAAACAGGCCAACAGGTGGATAACCTATCCAAAGTTTGAGGTTTCATGTCCGAATGTTCTCACAAGACCTTAATTACAAGTTTCAAACATGAGCTACACCCCGTAAGTGTTATATTAAGTCTATATATATATATATATATATATATATATATACAGGGTGTAACAAAAGTCCGTTCTCATAGGGAAATAAGATGTAACAGAATTGATCGTGATGAGTTTGTATGTATTACGTGGCAGTACGTAATACATACATGGAATGAAATTTGAGTATGTATTGGATTAATTGGTAAGTTGATTGTATTGCTTGTAATGTATAGTTAAAACTATTTCCTTATGAGAACGGACTTTTGTTACACTCTGTGTGTGTGGTGTGTGTGTGTGTGTGTATATATATATTAGGGTAGAGAGATAAATTTAAATATAGAGGGCAGCCTTCTAATAGTGCGGAAAAGTTGCCTTGTTAGCTAAGTACTGCCACTTAATATTTTTTTAATTTAAAAAATCTTGAGGTTCCCCAACCGTCTTGAAGTTTTTACTATTTCTGGTTTATCAGTCACCAATATGGCATACTAATCTAATCAGTGAAAATTCGTTTTATTGAATTATGCAACAATTTTGTGGACAGTAACAGCCATTTATGTGACTGGGGGATCCCCATGTGTCCATATGCCACCAGTGTTTTATATTTTGATGCCTCTTTGATGTACTTGCTAATTTTAGTGTCTGATTAATTAGCGCTTTTCACTGTTCATCTTTCAGAAACAAAGAATGAAGTATTAAACTTTCTTTTATTGCAAATATTAAAATTTGATATGGGAAATAGGGGAAACATTTGACATGCCCGGTGTTGGTCACCCAAAAGAATTCATTGAAGTAATACTGCCAACATATGGTGAAAACATGATCAAATTTTGGTTGAAGCATGAAACGAAGCCGAATAAAACTTCAAAAAACGAAGTTGTAGAAATTTCTGGAAAGTTTTCGCAAAAAGTGGAAGATCTTTGGAAAAAATGCTCCAATCCCTGTCATTTCCCATACTCATATTCTGCAGTTGATTCGTGCCTACCACGAAGCTCAGTAAAGCCACGAAGGGCCCAATAAAGCCTAAAGCTTAAGAGCCAAATTAAATAAAATAAATAGTCCAGCTTCACAATTATTTATGTCATTGTAAATTGTAAAACGAATGTATTTATTTTATTATTAATAAGGTTATTCATTTCAAATTACTGAAGCTTTTAAAAGCCTTTAAAGAAAGGCAAGGAAATGAGAATTACAAAGCAAGGATTTTGAAGTTCCGAGAGGAAGGCCAACAGTTTTTCGATTTTTCAAGTTGCAAGTGCGAATTCTCATCTTGTGCCTATGAAAAACGTTGGAAAGAGCTAGCTTTACAAGGAACTAAAAGAAGTCATTGATCCTGTTCTGCAGATTAATGGCTATTTCGGCCATTCAGAAAATATTCTACTGGGAATAATTAGTGATCACTGATACTCACAAACACATCAGGGAACGTTGATTACGTCAAATTAAAATGGCAAAAACAAATGCTGGTGGCCGAGAAATATAAAAATTTATTATCCCACTTTTTAATGTTGAAGCAATAGATTACGCATAACTCATTAACTACCGAACAGTCTGGAGATTTGCTACGCCTGACATTCGGCACTTATCGGATGATGAGATAAATTCAGTGACGAAAAAGTAAAAACTGTGAAATTCCTAGGGTTTCCTTATCACATACAATCAGTTGAATGACGTGCGAAGTTAGATACAGAAGTCAGTATTGCTGTGAGTAGTATGACCGCAAAAAGGTAGCGTGCAATTGCAATGCAACATTTAAACATTGCGTGCAACATGATGAGAGTGTTTTTTGAACCCCGTTTCCCCCCTTCAGCCTTCCCCCACCAAAATTTATATATATATATATATATATCTGTGTGTGTGTGTGTGTGTGTGTGTGTGTGTGTGTGTGTGTGTGTGTGAACTCCAAGGGCAACCTAAACTAGTTGCTCAGGTTCACAAAAATATATGTATGTGGGTGTGTATGCATGTATAGAAAAGCTTCTTATATATATATATATATATATATATATATATATATGTAGAGACCGACCGGAAATTCCTTTAGTCACGTCCGCAAACATCCGGGAATCATCAAAAATCGAAAAAAACGCGTGGTGTTCAAGGAGAGAAAAACAAAAGTATGTTCGTCTTCTCCCAAAAGGCTCGCGAAAAGTTAGCGTTTTCCGAGCTTATGTAAGCCATAGTTCACTAAACTCACCCTCACTTTGCTCGTTCCTCCTCCTCGTGAATCTCCTCTTTCACGTATCGCCGCTCGACCTCAGCCGGCCTCAGTCCCTCAAGCAACACCTCAACAGTACACGAAGCGAATCAACACTTGAGGCGACCTAAAATTTCATCCCGCCGGAAACAAACATCACTCTACCGGCGTCATCCTTCTGGCCCTGACTTCACTCACCCTTCACCACAATTCGATCGGCGCCCGTTCAACAAATAGCTCAACAGGCCCTTAGCACATTCTCCTGCCGGTAGGCCAACAAGTCTTCAGAGTTATCTGCGGCGAAACGCAATATGGTCAAACTTCACATAGGCCCTCGCCAGTCTTCAGAGTTATCTACGGCGCAAAGCAATACGGTCAAACTTCATGTAGGCCCTCGTTAGTCTTCAGAGTTATCCACGTCGAAACGCTGGACGGTAAACCTTCACGTAGGTTTCTTCAGTCTCCAGAGTTATCTAAGTCGAAATCGCAGGTCGGTAAGTCTCTTATCGGCCCTCACTCGGCCTACAGTGTTTTGTTACGTCGTGTTAGACTATTCAGCATTCAAAGCTGAAAAGTCCACAAACTCAGCCTAATCGCGTAGGTCCTAAAAAGTGTCTTCAATACCGTTCAAACTAACTCTCCCGTTAAGACCGCAGTAGGCTTATTCAAGTGTTGTACCAATACCGTAGTTTTGTATCACCTTGTTATTGTGTTCATTCATATAACTTACTTATTTTGCATCCGATTGTTTATGTGCTCTTTTATGCATTTCATTTTTACCGACCTAACCCATTTACTGTACCATACCGTACTTTCATTATTTCAGTTATTATTGGCTTAATTACTTATTCTCTGTTCACCTCCGCATATCTCATTAGCCTACCTGAATTAGTGGACTTACTTAACAACTAGACTGTATAACCATTTCTTATTGCTAATAATCAGTCATCTTTAACGTAGTATAAATACCGTTATAGAATTGTTAATCACTATAAATACCGTTATAGAATTGTTAATCACTATAAATACCGTTATAGAATTATTAATCACGGTGAACAAATAATTCATTTACTTTTCTAATTAAAGATAAAACAACAAGGTAATTTCTCTCTCCTTATTAAATATTGTTTGTTTGGGCTGTAGGCCCAAGCTGGTGACCCCTAATTATTCATTTCAATCTAATTCATAAATTATAGTAAGCCTACTTTCTTGGCCACATCAAATTGGTGATCCGTAGGCAATATATACTGTATATGTGAAATGAATGTGAACTCCAAGGGGTAGCCTAACCTGGCAGCTCAGGCCCACCCAAAATATAAATAAATATATATATATATATATATATATATATATATATATATATATATATATATATATATAGTATATATGCATGTGGGTAGCCTAAAATAAAACACCAGAAGGAGTAGAGGGCTCTTTTCACTGCGACGTCTCGATGCATTTTGTATTCCTCAGCATCACGACCATCAGACTTAGAAGGTAGCCAATCGTATTTGACGTACATAGTTATTTACGTACACACAGACACACACACACACACACACACACACACACAGTATCGTTTATATATATGCCCTTCATTTCCATTAATGTTTGCTTAAAAGGTGTAAATAAAACACAACTGCAGCGTTCTACCTATTTAATATATATCGAAATACAAAATATGTATATACATTAGGGCCAAAACAGGGATAATATATACAATACAGCCAGTAGAGGAGAATTGCATTAGACGCAAAAACACATGTATATATTCGTATAAAAAAAAATAATACAGCTAGTACAGAAGAATTCTGTATACAACAAAAGCCACAACACATGTTTAATATATATATATATATATATATATATATATATATATATATATGCGTCAATAATGGAGATACATGGAATAAGGTGGATTTCCACAACGCTTAAATAATATATATATATATATATATATATATATATATATATATATATATATATATACATTTTAACTGCAAACAACACACAGTATAATTAATGTAAAGAACGACGCTTGTGTAAAAGAGCGTTCCGCACAAGATGAGGAGGGAGAATGAACAAATGAAAAATGAGGTACCACCTGGGAATCGAACCCGGGATCATCCGATTGCCGGTCAGATATGCTATCCACTATAGTGACTACACCATGGACCTCGATCAATCAGAAATCGTAATTCTCCTACATGTAGGAGAATTACGACTTCTGATTGATCGAGGTGGTACCTCATATTTCATTTGTTCGTTCTCCCTCCTCATCTTGTGCGGAACGCTCTTCTACACAAGCGTCGTTCTTTACATTATATATATATATATATATATATATATATATATATATATATATGCATCAAAACCAAAAATAATACAGTTAGTACAGAATAATTCTACAGTATATACACATCAAAATACACGTTTAATAAATATCCACATCAAAAATGGAAATACATGCCTTAAGTTCTACCATGCTTAAATAAAATAGTAAATTCGCACGTAATCGAATCCAAACTTACGTCCTCATTGCTCTGTACTACGCAATAAATGCGATTTAATATTAATTCACCACTCGAAGTATGCGGGTATCTATATTCAATATAAAGGGCTTTCATCTCGTTTAACACTATTTTTGTACCCACTTTACAACTGGGAGTCAAACTATCACGCTCTTTAAATGCGGATAGAATACAGACAAAAACACGCACAAAGATGTTATCGTTTGCTACAACATTACCATTAAATTCAAGTTTATAAACACTCCTTCCCAAAGGGGTGTTTATTCTTTCAGCGCTGACCTTTTCAACTGTAAATTCTTCTTCACAACTCATATCGGCAATTGAAGTACGTTTCTAAATCGTGCCGACAACTGTGTCTTATATGAAGAAATAATTCTTCAGGGTGAACAGTGAAGGTGAGTTCAGCCCTGTACCGTTCTAGCCCTTTTTACCAAAGTTCATGATATTTCGAGGAGTTAGTACGCGGCCAGCCAGTTCCAAACCATTCTCGCCTTGTTCGGTTCTACACTTGGTAAAATCATCGAGCAGGGCGGTGTAGCGTATTCAAGAACCGTATCAAAATAACGCATATCAGCAACAAGAGCATCTAATATACAGTAGAATTCAGTTTATGGAAACAGACGACTTCAAACATTCTGTCGAGAATGAAACGGCTTCGCGTGGGGATAAGGGCATTATTGTCAGCAGCATTCCTCCACATCAACCGTATATCAAAGCAGGGTTGTTTTGTATCACGATTTATGGATAGCGTGCAAATAATGGCGTATGAGTGTACATCGCTAATCTGTTCTCGTTTTGTGCTTACACCTGCAGGTATTTTATAACTGTCCTCGCCCCACTTCTCAATCAACACGAAGATTCTATTCATATCTTCAACACTTAACTAAATAACATTGCGTCTACCAGAGTTTGAATGTTTACATTTCGTTTCATTTCAAGTACACAATTAACAGCACCAGTATTACGCATGAATATACGCACAGACTTCAACACGGACACATCGCATACTGCATTGAGGATGCTGCTCAAGGGACGCTCCATCTTTTAATAGTTTTCTATTGATCCTGCGAGGTGAGAACGTCCAGTTGGCTTAAGCTCTGAGGCGACTATGAGCAGCCGACGCGTTGTTTTTCGACTCGGAAGGACCGTGCGGGTGGTTGGGGAGGAAGGCGGCGTGGGGTGGGTATGAGTCACGCGGGCTTGCGTCATGAACGATTCCAGGCATTAGTGATTCGTGTACGAGACTGTTCCACCATGAAAGATTCGCTGCGCCCTGTTGAATCATCCGAATATTTATATCCCATTATACTGGGCAGGTGTTTAGAGAATTTTTCCATCTGCGATACATGAAGTAATATCGGTTTTAATGTTTTATCACACCCACTCCCCGGAATGCGCACCATACATCTACGTTCAGGGGTATTCACCATTGTACTTTCTTGAACTATGCACATTTTATTAACACTCCGGCGATCTATTTGAGAGAAACATATGTCCATACTTGTCCTTTTTGCTGGACAGACTATACTCGTCCCTTTAGCTGCAATTTCACCGCGCACCTCGCCATAATATACATGGAGGTAGTGGTAGAAATATTTCAAACTCTCCATAATCACAAGATTTACATTCACCACCCTACTCTGCGCATACTCGGTGTGATGTAACATGGTGTAATATCTCCTGGCATACCAATTATAATTATCAACACGTTTCATAAACCAGATCCTTTGTTTCTCTTCTGCAAACGTGGATTCTTTCACTTCACGATATATGAGCTCCCTAGTGTAGTTTAATCCTGCAGCATAATCCATTACATCATCTGTACTACGAAACCCTGCAATGCTCTCACCAGAATATCCATAGAGTATTTGAACCTCTTGTTCCTCACGCTTCGCACGATTTAATGCGATCTTCAAGGATTCAAAGGAGGGATGACGAGAAATTCTTTGGGTGTTCACCACATCTGTAGACTTTAGTGAATACCACTTCAGGAATGTAGAGCATGCAATGTCATTGGCCGCCATCGTTATTTTTCTTCTACGCGAGAATTCTTTAACGGGTAAAAAGACACGTCTGAGAACCAGGGCTTGCGGGAGGGTCAGCTGAGTACGCAGGGAGGAGACATGTCCCGATTAGCTGCTGGTGTCACGTGAATCTTTTTATTGTGCAGTAACATACAGTGGGTGGTGCTTAGAGTTTTTCCATGTACACACACACACACACACACACACACACACACACACACACACACACAAGCGCACACACGCACACACAGGAAAAAGAGAAAATGAAACACCAGCTGAAACGTAATTATACATGTAATAACTAAATAAACTGTAAAATTTCGTCAACAAGTAAATAGACTAATATAACACAACAAATATTCACGCCTCGCGGTTTCCAAAGGGAACAGTATTGTAGGTGCCAGGCACCTGGTATCGCTTCCTGTATGCGTTACGACACACTTTCTTTCCCCTAAGCTCCTTCACGCCCCCCAGCTTCTGCGCCCGAAAGTTGTGAGTTCCTACAGTCAGTTGGGGTGGTTGGTCACCATCTTCTAAACTCACTAGCTCTTTCAGCGAATCAGAGTTGACGATCCTTCGGTTCGCCTGGTTAAGAGTGATGCCTTTAGCCTTCACCATATACTGTATTTCATTTCCTCCCTCACCCGTACCCCGTAAGTTTTTGGGCCTGTTGATAGAAAAGAATCAGCGAAGGCGTTATCTCCATACTCATCCTTGATCTCGTCAGTCAATTCTCCGAGTGATTCCCCAATAGGAGGCATGTATTCACCTTCCCTCTCCGTGAATATCACACTTTCTGTATCTGCGTAAAGAACCCTCCGGCCAAGAGAATGCAGTAGATTCCAAAGTTTGATGCGGGCGGATGCTGTTGTGAAACTGGCTACAGGTATGTTTGTAACACGTGATGTATCTGTAGCCAATTCGGTTCTGTTGTACTTTATTATGTACGTGTTATCCACATTCACGATCTCCATGACCACTTTATCGGGAGCGTTGGCGTAATTCCACACCTACAGATCTACAGATCTGCAGAAGCTAAGGCTAATAAAGACCCTAAGATCCACTCTAAGGTTAGCCCGAGAGGAAGAGAGCGTAGGGGGTTAAAAAAAGAGAATAAGGGGTTAATTAAGTAGCAAAACCTATCATTAGTAGGTTAACATTCATTCAGAAAAAGAGAGAGAAAGACTCACTTTCATCATCCGCCGGCCACTGCCGACAAGTCGGGAAAATAGTCGAAGAGCATAGGAAAGGGGTGAAAGATGAAAATAAGTAAAACAAGAACGCTTACAAACCATGCAAACACAGTCTTAACTCAAACACTCCCATGCCATGCAAACTACGGACATACAAGAAAAGAGAGGATAAGAAAAGAAAAAAAAAAGTATGGAGAGTGTAAAAAAAGTGGGTTAGTTTACGCTACGAGCTATATCTAAGTTCTTGTTAGTCTAATTTTTTTTTATATAATTTTGTTGCTGGCCTATCACACGCTGGCATGTAACAAGCTGGCATAACTCGTCAACAGACTCAAACCTCGACCATTACCCCCAGAGCTCCTGTTGCTAATTGTTTTATTATTTTAAATAACGTTAATATTTTTAAAATGCCTATCTAAACGGTTTTTAAACATATTAACGCTGGTAGAGTTCACGATGGACGCGGGAAGATTATTCCATTTTTCAATTACTTTAAACAAAAAAGTTTTTAGCGATGTTAGTAATGAAACGTCTGCCACGTAATTTAAATCCGTTATAAAGAGTATTGCTATTATCGAAAATGAACAATTTGTCAAAATTTACGTTATCGATTTTATTAACGATTTTGAAAATTTCAATAAGCTTCCCCCTTAATCTCTTAGTTTCGAGTGAATGCAAGTTTAACTCTTTAATCCTATCTTCGTAAGACTTGTTGCGAAGTGACGGAATTAGTTTCGTGGCGCGTCGCTGAACCCTTTCAAACCTATCATATCCTCACGCAAATACTGGCACCAAAACTAAACGGCATATTCTAAGTGAGGCCTGACTAGGGACTTGCAAAGGGGCAATATAATATTCTTCTAACATCCTACTAGCTTTTGCCCAAGACTCCAGGCACTGGTTCCTAACTTTTAAATCCTTAGATACGCGTACGCCTAAATCTACTTCCTCGTCAACGCTCGCTAACTGTCTATCATCCATCGTGTACGTGTAATTGATATGATGAGAACCTATATGCAAAACTTTACATTTGTCTACGTTAAATTGCATCTGCCACTTATCCGTCCACTCCATAATCCTATGTACATCGTCTTGGAGCCTATTTCTATCGTCCTCGTTAAGAACTTTACCGCCTATTTTAGTATCGTCTGCAAATTTTGGCACGTTACTGTTCAAGCCTACATCTATCTCGTTAATGTAGATTACGAATAGCAATGGGCCTAACACTGAACCCTGAGAGACACCGCTACCTACATCTAACCAGACCGATTCCCTACCATTAACAACGATCCTCTGTTTCCTAGTTCGAAGCCATTCCTCTAACCAGTTAGCTACCTGACCGCGTATACCGTGCGCTTTAATCTTCGCAATTAATCTTCTATGCGGAACTGTATCGAACGCTTTTCTAAAGTCCAGATAAATAATGTCAGCCGCTCTATGCCTTTCGTATTCACGACACTATTTCCTTATAAAACTGAAAAATTAGTAAAACAAGATCTATGGCGTCGAAACCCATGCTGACTACTATTAATCAAATCGCGGCTTTCTAAGTGATCGACGATTCGATCCCTAACTACGGATTCCAAAAGTTTACCTGACATTTGGCTTTAAGCTAATGAGCCTATAATTGCTAGCTACAGTGCGGTCGCCTTTTTTAAAAATGGGCGTAACGTTAGCTAATTTGAGGTCTTCAGGAATAATCCCCCCTTCTAGTGACTTATTAAAATTTTTTGTTAAGTGGCCTGTGATAACGTCTTTCAAATCTTTCAAATATCTACTGTAGGATAAAGCGCGTCAGGGCCTGAAGCCTTGCTAACTTTTAGCTTATCGATATAATGCGCAATCTCACCCTCGTAAACAGTTATTTCATTCAAAATAGTCTCGCTACTAAATGGAACGATATCGCCCATGTCGGGGACATTATTTACGTCTTCTTCGGTATAAACTGTCGCAAAAAAGTTGTTAAAAAATACCCGCCATTTCCTGAGCGTCGGAAGCCAAAGCGCCGTTAGTGTCCACTAGAGGGCGTATGTTATCTTTTATCGGCTTACGATTATTGACGTAGTCAAAAAACTTTTTCGGATTATGTTTACTCTCCGCAGCTACAAGTATCTCAAAATTACGCTTAGCATTCCTAACAGATCTTTTAACCTGACGTCTAAGCTAGATATATCTGTTAAAGTTAGCAACCGTGCCATTGCGCTTATTAAGTCTATACGCTCTGTTACGCTCGTTTACAAACTCACCTATTTCCCTAGTCCACCATTTGGGACTACCATGATTACTAGCGCGCTTGGGCCTACGAGGAATAAACTCCCTTTCGATATTCAAAAAACTTTCTTTAAACGGCTCCCAATGAAAATTTGCGTCATTACCCATAAATAAGTTATCCCAGTCTACTACTCATCCTATCCGCAAAACTATCAAAATTAGCCCTACGAAAATCAGGGACTTCTATTACGTTACTATCTTTACTGTTTTCTATCAATAGCTTAAACCTAACAATATGGGGATCATACATCCCAAACTCTCACCTACTTCCAAACTTTCGACTATATTTTCGTCGTTCGTCATCACCACGTCTAAAATATTGTTACCGCGCGTTGGTTCGGTAAACATCTGTCGTAAAAAATTATCTTCCATGAACCCAATCAATCTCAAACCCTCCTCATTACCAGTAAAAGTCTCGTAATTAACGTTAGGGTAGTTAAAGTCTCCGTCAACTATACTCTCCCGATTATTAATAAAGTTACTAAGAATTGTGTAAAATATAGTATCGGTATCGAGGGTTTGAACGGGAGATGTATAAACAACAACGAAATTAAAGCTAATACAACGTGCCCTAACTTCAACACATATCGCATTAATTGCTGCGGAAAATCTATCTTAACCTCGATAGCCCTAAGGGAATTACGAACGCACAACAAAACACCGCCACCAATCCTATGTAACCTATCATTCGTAAAAGTTTAAAACCCTCCATATCAAGTTCCCCCAACAAGTCCCGAGTCACGGTATTTAACCACGTTTCGGTTATAGCAACTATATCGTAGTTCCAGGAATAAATTATCGCCTTAAATTCGTTCAATTTATTTCTAATACTACGCGCGTTACAATAAGAGACGTTTAAATTATTTTTTACCACGGATCGGCGTTTTAAACTATTTTTCACGTCGGGCCGGCGTTTCCCGGTCGCACAACGTTTAAAGGGGGCTTCGACCTTTACAGCCCTCGAACGTTCTCATCGATTAACCTACTTAACTTAGCATTCCTTGTTTCATTGAAATGCACCCATCTTTTATAAAAAGGCTAGGATCACTGAATTCTGACCACAGCTTTATGAAGGGTACATTTTCCTGAGCAAATATCTTTTCTAGTTTAGTGTTCAAAAATATTGTTTTTGACGTAATCCTAAAATTTAAACCGTGTCTAGGGGAAATACCTAGAACTAAAGATCTACCTGACCTTGCCTTCAGGGACCTAATTAACCCCCTATATCTCTCCAAACGGTCAGGCACTCTCGTATAGGGCCTACACGAGTCGTTGCCACCAACCATCGTCACTAACATCGAGTGACGAGAGGCAACATCAATCTTATCTACTTCGTTTCTAATTCTGTCAACCCTGGCCCCTGGTGAACAGACCCTCCTCCTCCTGGTTGAATTCCGTTCAGCGAACTCCTTATCCATATGACGCACTCAGGGGTCCCCAATGAAAATCGTTTCCCCCTCGTTCACATCCCTATCCAACTGGGCGAAAGGGTTCGAATTCTGGATATGGGGGGTGGGATTCCTATCACCTAACGTACGTCGCCTAGCTCCACCTTTAACTACTCTAAATCCCTCCCCGTCTACTATTCCCGGACCAACCTTAGACCCGTCCTCAACTCTGTCTAACCTTCCCGATAAGCTACCTATACTAGAAACTAGGTTCCTGACCTTACCCTTCAACGTTAGTATAGGTTCGGCCATCGTCAACTGTAAGCCTACCCCTGTCTTCATCAAGCGTTGCAAGTCTTTCCGTCACCTCGCGTACACTTACGTTTTAAATCAACTATCTCTTCGCTTAACTCACAAAAGAAACAAACCGATCTCTCGGTAATCGCCATAGGACCGCCGTTGTAATCTTTAAAACTCGTATACCACCGATTAACCCCACACCTAGCACACGACACTTTCTGCAACGGCATCGCGCAAGTTAAAGTAGTTAACATTTATAACCGTCACAAGTTTAAATTAAATTAAGCCGGCAGGCTGTGAAAACTTCTAAATCGCTAAAAACCACTAATAGTGAGGCAGATAAGTGAAACAATCTTTCAAATGGTGATACAAGCACCAAAATTGGCAAGAATACTCCTCTGGGACTATTGTTTTGAAAAAGCCCGTTAGCCACCTAAAAATTCAAAATGGCTACCATGTCCGGTATTTGAATGATTTTGGTAACGAATTATATGTTTTCGACTATGCAGAACCCAAATTTAAGACTATAAAACTTCTCAGAAGCTTCTTTCCACCATTTCTATCAGATTATGTGAACAACTTAGCCAAATTTATAAAAATAAATGGAGTTCTCGCCATGCTATTCATACCTCCACAAATGAGTGCTCTTCGGTCATTTAATGTCCTTAGCTCCGCCTGCGTCGTCTCATTTGCTTCTGAGGTTATGAATGGACGCAGGAATTTTTTTTAAACGTTGGTAACTATGAAAGTACTTGTTTGTCCTTTATTGTATTTGCACTTTGTACTTTCCACTTTGTCACTTATAAGTTTTGCTGCCCACATGTACACTCTGAACTAATCCTTTCATCTGCAGCTGCACAGTGATGTGCAGGTGAGTCCAAAGAGATAGCATTTGCACCTTCCACGGCATTCTGTCTTGCAGCCACACTTGGTCAACTGTTGACAACTCTGCGCAACTGGTGGGAGTGGTGTCCAGAAGATCTGCCACAGGTCACCTTGCTGTGTCCATCCCCAGTCAGCAGGACTTTGGGTTTCGGGCTGGCACATTGTTGACTGACTCCATATGCAGCCTGCCTGGTAGGCCGCGCGCTTGGCGTGCTGAAGGAGAGCTGCTCGAGTTGGAGGAATGGCTTCGTACGGCCTCTGCTTGCAAGCAAACATGTCGAGCCGTGCGTCAGCAATACCCGCAGCTGTGCTGGACCTGTCATACATAGTGACTACAAACTTATCCAGGATCTTCACGTCATCGTCTTTAACTGTTGGCGGGTACTGGCTGGTACTCCCTCGGAGTGTTCGTGTGCCTCTGTGCAATAATCAGTGTGGGCTGCCTTCAGGAGAGTGTAGACACTGCATGCTGTAATCTGGTGCATTTGACGTGTTCTGGTGACGCTTGAAGCTGACAGAAATGATTCTGCAGTTCCAGAAGAGGCCACCTCTGCTCAACGAGGCCGGATGTTGGTAAAGGAGTCAGGAAGTCCTGGGACTGTCTTCACCTTGCTCTTTCCAAGTTGGAGCGGTTCACGCTTTTCACCTTTATTGTCCGAGGTTGGGTGCTGGAAGACTGAAATGCTGGTTCCATGGAAAGAGGTGGTTGCTGTCGTTGCAGTTGGGTTGTGGTCTATGTTGTCCATGGCAGATGTGGTGAACAACCCTCTTCGCAGAACTGGTGGACAAACCATCCCATCCTCCGCGTACTTGTTGACAGCTGCTTCTCCTAGCTGTGCGGAAACTTCGAGCACTCTGTCGTATGAAATGCTGATGCTGTGCTCATGAAGCATTTCGCTTTCAGGTTTTCGCAAAAACAGACATTCCCATGTAAGCAGGGAACGGGGTCTCCCGATCTTTTGAATGCCGGTGAGTAGCTGCTCCTTTTTTGTACCTTGCGTAGCAGTTGTACTGCAGCAGCTGCGCCATTGCTAGGTCTGTCTTTGATGCTCCAAATCTCAGATGATATTTGATATCAGCCCCAAGTTCAGACATCCCCACAAACTGGAGAAGAGTCGATGCAACGGCTTCTTCAACACACCCTCCATGAAAGGTTCTATCAAATGTGGACTTGTGGGCAACCATGTGTCTTTGCAAGATCTTGGCTGCTTTGGCAAGGATAATAGCTTCGGAGTAGTCGGAGGTTTGTGATAGGACTGAGCCAACATCTTTGTGGAAAGCAAGGAGGATATCCCTTACCTTCTTGTGAGCTTCTAGCTCAGGCATTTCTGCCAACAGCTTGTCCTTTAGTCTGGTTGAGTTGACCTCAGGTGTTTCTACCCCCAGTTGTTCAAGCCGCTGCTTGTACAGGCTGACCATATCTGCAAGCCGGAATATAGCAGGACCTTCACTGCTGGTTTTGGTCTCAACTATGTAGGCAAGTAGCTCAGAAAATACCAGTGTAGTAGTGGGTAGTTGGTTGACTTTCTTCTCTAGCGACCCTTGATACTTCTTCTTGTTCAGGCAGGCCCTCTCCTTGTTGTACAGGCCTGCCAAACAAGAAGAATGGTACTTCATCCCTTGTGCTACATTACCACTCAGTTTGGCCAAAAGCCTTCCATCGTTTAGGTTTCGGGCACATTCATTCAGACTTTCATTGAGCTGCATGGTCATGGCTTGTCTCAGTCCTTTATGGCTGGTTCTTCGCATCTTGCTGCGTCCTTCATCTGTACTACTAGCACTAGTTACTCTTTTCCTTGCCCGTTGCAGTTTGGTGTTGTTGAACATTAGTCGACAGCTCTGATGGTATTTTGCATTGTTCTTTCTCAGCTTTTCTTCTATGCCGCCGCTTTCATCTAATCTTGCTGGATCCAAAACTATTGGGAGATCATTGATGGTTTGAAAGAGTGGAACATTTGACGCAATCATAGATTAGCCATCATGTTCAGTACTACATGGATAGTGGGTTGGTGGTGATTTGAGATCTTCGTCCTTCTTCTCGATTTGACAGAGACAACATTTGTTCCAGTCAGTTTGCAATTTAGATGGTAATTCAGCCAAACTGGCCATCTTGTGAGACGATGAACGGTTCACGCCTGGATGACTTCTGAAAACAAAAATAAGAAAGTTAAAAATTAGTAAGCTGCATATATTTTCAGTCAATGTGCTACAAATGGTATAAAGAAGGTTCTGAGAAGTTTTAGGGATGTAAACTCGGTTACAATTAGACAAACACACACACAACTGAAACATCACAAGCAACGCTTTCGCTGAAGTGCATCGTGATGCACTGCGCTGCGACCCCGAATAGCGGCTTGATTACAGCCTCCGCTGTGTGCGGTAACATTCATACAATTTAACAATAGACAACACACGCATATTACATTCGACAAGCGGTATATTCGAGGCCCCAGTCATATGCCGCAATACTTGGCAATATTGTTCGAGATAGCCAGTCGGCCTGGTTATTTTCCATCGTATGTATCGCATTGAGTATCCTTTTCAGTCCGATTTCAGTCACTGTGCTACAATTGGTAGAAAGAAGCTTCTGAGAAGTTTTAAGGTTGTAAATTCAGCTTCTTCATGGTCAAAAACATATGATTTGATGCCAAGATCATTCAAATCGGACTACTCTGTCAAATTTTATAGTGAAATAAGTATTTCAAATGCGGCCACCTTGAAAAATGGCGGCCATTTTGAATTTTAGGTGGCTAACGGGCTTTTTCCAAAAAATAGTCCCAGAGGGGTATCCATGCCAATTTTGGTGCTTGTATCACTATTTGAAAGATTCCCCTGAATGTATTCACTTGTCTGCCCCATTATAATATTCAGTTACTGAACTATAACAATGTGAATATAAACGCAAGTATATAAAATTCAGAACTTTTCAACAGTAAATTTATCTGCAATATCTAAACGTAGAAACAATATCAGAGAGCCCAGGGAATGCATCCGCTCAGTAAGGAGTCTCGCTGACGAATGAGGAATACGTTCCCCTTCTCTGTATTTTGAGCAAATTTACCCCAAAAACTATTTAGGCACAACTTTGCACCAAAGAACTTGCCAGGGTTCTTCGCAATTTGGTCCCGTTCAAGTTGTATCCCTTTACGATCACGGTAGCGCTATATATACGCCGATTTTTCATTTTCGGTTTCAACTCCTTACGGGTACCCTGATGCTTCTACTTTATCCTTCAAAAGAGTGTTATATATGGTGTGTAAAGGTTGGGGAGCTCCTGAAACCTCCACACCTCATATCTTCAATATTCTGTAACCGTGACGAAAGGCTAGGGACAGCTCAGGACATGTATATAAGCCTCTGATCTTCCTCTGGTTGACTGTGTGATTACAGGCCCCATTGTTCTCCCCTGCACACTTCACGCACAGGGGACATGAGTTTATGATCTGTAACGACAGGTAAGATTAGCATTCATAAATCGCGAGGGTGTAGCCAGGCCTGTGCACAGGATACTTCAGATAGAGGGAGCTGAAAGTTAAAAGAAAGGGCACATCTCCCCCCTCAAAAAAAATAAGTCTCTTCACAGCATTTATTCGGGTATTATTTTTGTTTTTTGGAAAAAAGGCACTTCTGAGGCATGAAGGGGCAAATGGGAGGGCTCAAGCCCTTGTAGCCCCCCTATGCACGTGCCTTGGGGGAGCACATCTACGAAAGGAAGGCAGAAATAGGTTCTCGTTCAAATTAACTGAGAACTCTTCGATGGTAGGCAGTGCGGGGCACACCAGTTTTTCAGGTGCGCCTACGGGGTACAGATTGTTCTTCATCACGTAGGGGTATAAAGAACAGAAGTCGTAGTAATGGAGTTTACCGCCATCCGGAGGTGGAAAGTATAGTTTGCAGGGGTTTGTACCATTTACCAAACAAACTATCGCCACATTTGAGAGGATCCAGTACCATTGAACGCTGGGTGGTGTTTATTTCTTCATGGTACTCTCCATCTGTCTCCATCCGTGCATCATATTCGTGCTCCCACAAAACCTTGTAAGTGAACTGGGAGCTTATAAGTTGGTCGCGGGTGCAGGTCCATGTCCATGCGAGACTGTCAGCAGGAGATCTACCATGGATATCTCCTACGATTCCGCACTAAGAACGTTGGCATCAATGCCACCAGCATCCGTTAAAGAAGTATGCAGTCTTCTCACCAGTGGCACGGTCTTCGCTTAGACCACCCACCCAAAAAACACGACCATGATCTTAATGGCCACTTCCCACGTGTTGCAGGCATGTTTTATATATACACCGGTCTGTTGGTGTAAGTGTATGAGCCAGCAAATAGCCTTATGCCCATATCTACGTGGGTTGTCTCTGTGAATGACGGCTAGTGTGTCCTTAGGCATGAAGTTGTTCTTGAACAGAATAAAGCACAATGAGGTGATCGTGGTTGCGGCTTGTAGCAGGTCGCAGTTGAACCGGTCTATGTACATCCTTCTAAAGGCCTGAAAACATACTCTAAGTACGCGTACGTCATTCACGCAATAACGTTAAAATCCATCCGCTATATTGTAAGGATTATCTTCATTAAAACTGTTGTGGTGCCTCTCAGTATCTTCGCGCTCCCCATCACTCATGTTGGCATAGTTGTTGTTGTTGGTTAGCCGATCAGCCCAGCCTGATTGGGCAAGCGGCACGCAGGTAACCGATCGCCCTCTCCAGAGTGGACAAGAGGTTCAGCACACTAGTGATGTTGTGTTGTGTTTTATATTGTGCTAGAGCGGTACAGTCTGTCATAATGTGTTTAATTGTTTGTGGTGTGTCCTGACACAGGTGGCAGGTATCGTCTGTGGAGTTGTCTAGTCTGTGTTTATATGTCTGTAAGTTGGGGTGATGTCCACATCGGAATTGTACTAAGTTAACTCGATCCGATCTGATCAGGCTGGTGTCTGACCTGTCAATGGGTGGCGGCTTCGCACCTAGGACCGCATTCGGACCGAATCGTGTCAGTGCTTTGTGGGTTAGGCGTGTGTGTGTGTGTTTTCTGTAGTGTGTGATGTCTGTGGGGCGTGGTATGGAATGGAGTATTTGGTTATAATGTCTCTCTGGTGTTACCTTAATGGTGCGAGGTGTCGGTGCATGATTGTACATGTAGTGGCAAGGGTGTTGTGGATTAGTTGTCGCTGCTACCATGAATTGTGTTGCCCTCATGTCTATATGTTCCCTAACTTTCAGTATTTTTGTTTCTGTGTGCAGGTGTTCTATTGGTGTTGTTTGAGTGCATCCTGTAATGATACGAAGTGCGTTGCTTTGTATTGTCTGTAAGGTGTTTATGTGTGTGTTGGAGATAACGGGTGCCCAGCATGGGCTAGCATAGTCCATAACTGAGCGAATATATTGTTTGTATATGAGTGATGTTGTTTCCTGCTCGTGTCCAAAGTTGTGCCTGTTTGTACCCTAAGCGTGTTAAGTTTTGACGTACATTTGTTTTCAATGTCCTGAATGTGGTTTGCAAAAGATAATGATGTGTTGTATGTGATCCCAAGTATTTTGGTCCTGTTAGTGTGTGGAATGTTGGTGTTGTTTAGTGTAAGCTGTGGAGTTATCTGGTGTTCTTTTGTGTTGCTTGTTAGCAAGGTGATGGTTGATTTTGTGGGCGCTACTTTGAGTCTATTGTGTGTGAGCCAGTCATCTACAGATCTACAGAAGCTAAGGCTAACAAAGACCCTAAGATCCACTCTAAGGTTAGCCCGAGAGAAAGGAAAGAGTAGGGGGTTAAGAGAAGAGAATAAGGGGTTCAGTAAGTAGAAACACCTATCACTCGTGGGTTAACATTCATTCAGAAAAAGAGAAAAAAGACTCACCATCATCATCCGCCGGCCACTGCCGACAAGTCAGAAAAATAGTCGAAGAGAATAGGAAAGGGGTGAAAGATGAAAAGAAGAAAAATAAGAACGCTTACAAACCATGCAAACACAGTCTTAACTCACTGTCAAACCATGCAAACTACAGACATGCAAGTAAGGAGAGGATAAGAAAAAGAAAAAAAAAGTAGGTAAAGTTAAACAAAAAGTGGGTTAGTTTACGCTACGAGCTACATCTACGTTCGTGTTAGTCTAATTTTTTTTTCTTTTATTAATTTTTTGCTGGCATATCACACGCTGGCATGTCACAAGCTGGCATTATCGTCAACCGACTCATCCTCGAGCACCACCACCAGACCTCCTGTTGCTAATTTTTTTTTTTATTTCAAACAACGTTAATATTTTTAAAATGCCTATCCAGACGGTGCTTAAACACATTAACGCTGGTAGAGTTCACGACGGGCGCAGACAGATTATTCCATTTATCAATTACTTTAAACGTAAAGACGTTTTCAGCGATATTAGTAATGAAACGTCTGCCACGCAACTTAAATCCGTTATTACGAGTATTGCTATTATCGAAAGTGAACAGTTTGTCAAAATTTACGTTATCGATGTTATTAACGATTTTGAAAACGTCATTAAGCTCCGCCATTAATCTCCTAGTTTCGAGTGAATGCAAGTCTAACTCTTTAATCCTATTTTCATAAGGCTTGTTGCGCAATGACGGAATTAGTTTCGTGGCACGACGCTGAACCCTTTCTAATCTATCAATATCCTCACGCAAATAGGGGCACCAAAACTGAACGGCATATTCTAAATGAGGCCTGACTAGGGACTCGTAAAGGGGCAATATAATATTCTTCGATTTAAATTCGAAATTACGCGCTATGAAGCCTAACATCCTATTAGCTTTTGCGCAAGATTCCAGGCACTGGTTCCTAACTTTTAAATCTTTAGATACGCGTATGCCTAAATCTACTTCCGCGTCAACGCTCGCTAACTCTCTATCATCCATCGTGTACGTGTAATTATTGTTACGAGAACGTACATGCAAAACTTTACATTTGTCTACGTTAAATTGCATCAGCCACTTATCCGTCCACTCCATAATAGGGTGGATCGATTTTACATTTGTTTCGATTTCCATATTCTAATAGAGACAAAAACTTGCGCATGCATGAGAAAATAGCCTCTGCAAAATCTTAGCTTAATAGGTAATCATCTTCTGCCCCCGGCAGAGCGATGAAAATCATATTTTAGTAGTCAAAAACGTATTTTTCTTATAATTTTTAAAATATTTCAATATGCATCAAAATTATTCCTAATAACTATAAAGTCGATGAAAAAGACCTCATATGATCGTTTTTCCAAGCGCGTTGTCCTACGTTAATATCTTTTGCCCCGGCAACAACGTCAAATGTTGAAAAAATAGGTAATTTATATACATATTTTCAGATCGGCTCTTTGTCTTAAATAATGCATTTATATATTTCCCATAGCATTTATATCGTTGCTTAGGCATGAAATAACACACACGCAAAATTTTATGACTCTAGGCTAGGGTTTAAAGGTCATCTCTGGTGAGTGCTGCCAGCAGCAGCTGCCACTGACGTGCCAGTACGCACTGCGCATTGCCTATTACACGGTAATGAATTATCACTGCGACACCTCATTCAAGACTTGGACGGCAAAACAACTGGGCGAATGGGCTTTACTGGACCAGTTGGAAAACAACTGAACGACTGCGAAAAACTTCCAATTACAGAATTCGATGCCATTCCATCTTCCGACATTGACATAGATGATGCCGAGTTGAGCACTGACCAAAAATATTTGTTAGGCATCTACAGAGCAGTGTCGAGCGGTAGCTGCTCTTCAGCTCTCGCGGCTCGAAATCCAGGTAAGATGGCGCATTCCAGGTGGCTGACAACAGCAAATAAATTTCTGCGCCTCTATGTTTCAACCAGTGAACCCTCCAGCACCTTCAACGAAATTGTGCGATTCATTATGACAGTTTACGCACCAATTTGGTTTAAGATAAAGAAAAACTCCAGTTTCACTGAGGGCGCAAAACATTTTTTCGAAATGATGCGTCTCTCTCAGACCATGCCTCAAAGATCTAAGACAATCGCCAACAAAGTCCTCCGTAGAAATTCTTTCTTTGCTCACCTAGAAAATATTTTGATCTCCATGCTACATGCCGATGAGCAACACACAAGAGAATTGGGATGGAGAAGAATATTAAAAGCACGATCAAAACAATCACCAGCGGGGGAAATTCGAGCCTTCGCCATGCCTGAGCTGCTCTACGATAGTCAAAACTATTACGAAATGATCAACTGGCAAACGGCTGAGGTGACCGAACCCCCCGTTACAAAAACAATACCTGATACCCGAATAAAAGAGTTTGTTGAGACTGGAGACCAGCCTGATGGACTGATCCTACTATTCCCTTGTCATACTCAAGCGGTCGAGAGACTCATCAAATTAGTAACCGAAGCCTCTGCCAGTGTAAGTGGAATAGAAGAGAGGGACGGATTCATCTGCTCCCGTCTTCACTCACGAACAAAAATTCCACGATTTGATTCTAAGAAAGATTACCGTATGTAAATCGACATGCAGCCAAAGGAAGGGTGGTTGGGGCTGGATAGGGTGGAACTCGACGTACAGCCACCTCCTCGTGGTGAGTTCTGGGTTGCTAATTTTATAAAATTAGCAAGCGAGGAGCTGTACTTAGTACTTATCGTACTTATAACATCGCATTAACGTAATTATAATCCACATTTAGACTTTTCTCGGGGACAGAAGATATTACTCTAGTGTCATAAAATTTTGCGTGTGTGTTATTTCATGCCTAAGCAACGATATAAATGCTATGGGAAATATATAAATGCATTATTTAAGACAAAGAGCCGATCTGAAAATATGTATATAAATTACCTATTTTTTCAACATTTGACGTTGTTGCCGGGGGCAAAAGATATTAACGTAGGACAACGCGCTTGGAAAAACGATCATTTGAGGTCTTTTTCATCGACTTTATAGTTATTAGGAATAATTTTGATGCATATTGAAATATTTTAAAAATTATAAGAAAAATACGTTTTTGACTACTAAAATATGATTTTCATCACTCTGCCGGGGGCAGAAGATGATTACCTATTAAGCTAAGATTTTGCAGAGGCTATTTTCTCATGCATGCGCAAGTTTTTGTCTCTATTAGAATATGGAAATCGAAACAAATGTAAAATCGATCCACCCTACTCCATAATCCTATTTACATCGTCTTGGAGCCTATTTCTATCGTCCTCGTTAGCAACCTTACCGCCTATTTTAGTATCGTCCGCGAATTTTGACACGTTAGTAGTCCATCCTACATCTGTCATTAATGTAAATTACGAATGGCAATGGGCCTAACACTGAACCCTGTGGGACACCGCTACCTCCATCCAACCACCCTGATTGACGACCATTAACAACGACCCTCTGTCTCCTAGCACGAAGCCATTCTTCTAACCAATTAGCTACCTGACCGCGTATACCGTGCGCTTTAACCTTCGCAATTCCATGCGGAACTGTATCGAACGCCTTTTTAAAATCTAAATAAATAACGTCAGGCGCTCTATGCCTATCGTATTACCGCACTATTTCGTTATAAAATTCTAACAAATTAGTTAAACAAGATCTATGGCGTCGAAACCCATGCTGACTACTATTAATCAAATCCCTACTTTCTAAGTGATCGATGATACGATCCCTAACTACGGATTCCAAAAGTTTACCTACAATTGACGTTAAGCTAATGGGCTTATAATTACTAGGTACCGTGCCGTCGCCTTTTTTAAAAATGGGCGTGACGTTAGCTAATTTGAAGTCTTCAGGAATAATCCCCGTTTCGAGTGACTGATTAAAAATCTTCGTTAAGGGGCCTATGATAATGTCTTTCAAATCTTTCAAATGTCTGGGATAAAAAGCGTTATGGCCTGGAGCCTTGCTAACTTTTAGCATATCGATATAATGCGCAATCTCACCTTCGTAAACAGTTATTTCATCCAAAATAGTCTCGCTACTAAATGGAACGATATCGTCCACGTCGGGGACATTATTTACGTCTTCTACGGCAAAAACTGTAGCAAAAAAGTTATTGAAAATACCCGCCATAGCCTGAGCGTCAGAAGCCAAAGCGCCGTTAACATCCACTAGAGGGCCTATGTTATCTTTTATCGGCTTACGATTATTGACGTATTAAAAAACTTTTTTGGACTATGTTTACTATCCGCAGCTATAAGTATCTCTAAATTACGCTTAGCATTCGTAACTGATCTTTTAACCTGACGTCTAAGCTCGATATATCTATTAAAGTTAGCTACCGTGCCATTGCGCTTATTAAGTCTATACGCTCTGTTACTCTCGTTTATGAACTCGCCTATTTCCCTAGTCTACCACTTGGGCCTACCATGATTTCTAGCGCGCTTGGGCCTACGAGGAATAAACTCCCTTTCAATATTCCTAAAACTTTCTTTAAACGCCACCCAATGCAAATTTGTGTCATTACCCATATATAAGTTATCCCAGTCCACTACTCTCATCTTATCCGCAAAACTATCAAAATTAGCCCTACGAAAATCAGGGACTTCTATTATGTTACTATCCTTAGTGTTTTATATCGATAACTTAAACCTAAGAATTTGATGATCACTACATCCTAAACTCTCGCCTACTTCTAAACTATCGACTATATTTTCGCCGTTCGTCATCACCAAATCTAAAATATTGTCACCGCGCGTTAGTTCGGTAACTATCTGTCGTAAAAAATTATCCTCCATGAACTCAATCAATCTCAAACCCTCCTCATTACCAGTAAAAGTCTCGTAATTAACATTAGGGCAGTTAAAGTCTCCGACAATTATACTATTCCGATTGTCAATAAAGTTACCAAGAAGTGAGTAAAATCTAGTATCGGTGTCGAAGGGTTGAATGGGAGGTCTATAAACAACAACAAAATTAAAACTAATACTACGCGCCCTAACTTCAACACATATCGCATTAATTGCTGCCGGAAAATCTATCTTAACCTCGATAGCCCTAAGGGAATTATGAATGCACAGCAAAACTCCGCCACCAAACCTATGTAACCTATCATTAGTAAAGAGTTTAAAACCCGGTATATCAAGTTCCCCAACAAGTCCCGAGTCACGGTATTTAACCACGTTTCAGTGATAGCAACTATATCGTAGTTGCCGGAATAAATTATCGCCTTAAATTCGTTCAAATTATTTCTAATACTACGCGCGTTACAATAAAAGACGTTTAAGTTATTTTTTACCACGGGCCGGCGTTTTAAACTATTTTTCACGTCGGGCCCGCGTTCCCCGGACCCACAAAGTTTAAAGAAGGCTTCGACCTATACAGCTTTCGCAGGTTTTCGTCTATTAACCTACCTAGCCTAGCATTACCTATTTCATTAAAATGCACCCCCATCTTTTATAAAAAGGCTGGGATCACTGAATTCGGACCACAGCTTTACGAAGGGTACATTTTCCTCAGCACAAATCTCTTCTAATTTATTATTCAAAAATATTGTTTTTGACGTAATCCTAAGACCCAACCCGTGCCTAAGGGTAATACCTAGAACTAAAGACCTATCTGACCTCGCCTTCAGGGACCTAATTAACCCCCTATATCTCTCCAAAAGGTCAGGCACTCTCGTATCGGGCCTATACGAGTCGTTGCCTCCTACCATCGTCACCAACATCGATTGACGGGAGGCAACGTCAATCCTATCCACTTCGTCTCTAACTCTGTCAACCCTGGCCCCTGGGAGACAGACCCTCCTCCTCTTGGTTGGATACCGTTCAACGACTCTTTGTCCATGTGGCGCGCTAAAGAGTCCCCAATTAAAATAGTTTCCCCCTCATTCACTTCTTTTTCCGAATGGGCGAAAGGGTTCGAAACCTCGATAGGGGGGGGGGATTCCTATCACCTAACGTACGCGGCCTAGCTCCACCCTTAACTTCTCTAAATCCCTCCCCATCTACTACTCTCGGACCAACCTTAACCCCTTCCTCAACTCTATCCAACCTTTCCGTCAAGCTACCTAAACTAGAAACTAGGTTACGCACCTCACCCTTCAAATTACTAACGTCTTCAACGTTAGTATTGGTTCGGCTTTCTTCAACCGGAGCCCTACCCCTACCCTCATCAGGCGTTGCAAATCTTTCCGTTACCTCACGTACACTGCGTTTTATTTCAACTATTTCCTCTATCAATTCGCAAAAGAAACAAACTGATCTCTCGGTAATCGCCATAGGACCGCCGTTATAATCTTTAAATTCCGAATACCACCGGTTTACCCTACACCTAACACACGATGCTTTGTGCGACAGCATCACGCAGTGAAAAATTAGTTTAGAACCGTCACAAGTTTAAGTTAAATTAAGCCGGCACGCTATGAAAACTTCTAAATCGCTAAAAACCATTAATATTCAATTACTTAACTATAACAATGTGAATATAAACGCAAGTATATAAAATTCAAAACTTTCTAAAAGTAAAATTCTTAGCAATATACAAAAGTAGATGCAATATCAGAGAGCTCAGGAAATGCGTCCGTTCAGTACAGAGTCTGTTTATGTATGTATGTTTATGTATGTTTGTAGGTTATTTGTAGCGGTGTCGATGTTGTTGTGGGTGGATGTTAGAGTGATGTCACCTGCATATGATAAGGTAAGCTTGTTATCTATGGGTGTTGGAATGTCATGCATGTATAAGTTGAAGAATGTTGGTAAGAGAACAGAGCCTTGAGGGTCCCCGTTCGAAAAAAGTTTGTTTTTGGATGACTTGCCATTAAATGTGACATGTGAGTAGTTTGTTGCTCAGTCACCTTTTGGTGTTATTGTGCATGTTTGTGTTGAGTGTTTGTTTATGAGAGGGAAGCGTGGGATAGCATCAAATGCTTTCTTTACTAATGTCTATTGTTGCTAATAGTGTACGTTGAGCTGGTGGTCTGGAGTTGAAGCCATCCATGATTGATGCGTGAGGTTAGTGAGTAATGTCGTGGTTGAGTGGTGAGGTCTGAATCTATGTTGAGTAGGCGATAGTGGTATGTGTGGGTTGGTGATTTGTAAGATTAGTCTTTCTGTTACTTTGGAAGGTGTGCATAGTCAAGTAATGGGTCTATAGGAAGCTGGTTCTTTTGGATTTTTGTTTGGTTTGTGTAGTGTAATAATTATACCTTGTTTCCATATGTTAGGACAATACAGTGTTGATGTTTGTGAGAGCTAGTATTCCCTGTGGGCCCCAGTGTTTAAGGTGTATGTTAGATATGTTGTCTGGTACAGTAGCCTTCGAATTCTTAGTGTTTTTGATCATGTTGGTGGTCTGGTCTGTATTGAAGGGTGTAATGGTTGTGTCGAGTCTGTAGGTTTTCTTGTGTCTAGCTGTTTGTCTGTCTGCGTGTTTCTGGTTGGCATAGTTAAAGTAATGTTTGGGGGGGTAGTCCTTCGTAATTTAAAGTTTCGTTAGTGAGGAAAGTGTAAGGGAAATACCTTTTCAAACTTCGGCGGCTTCGCCCATCACCTTGGGTAGCTTGGCTAATTTACAAGGTGTGAATAATAAAGTGTCTTTAAACTGAACAGTACCTCTTATTTGCATCTGTATAAGCTTGGTTCCTCTTTTCAGGGGATCGCCTGTAAATATCTCTGAAGATTCCTGTCCAAGCAGGACACAAAGAGTTTCACGGGGGTGTCGTGTGCGCTCGTTTAAAAACGTTTGTACCACATTTACGACACTCATCACACTCGACGTTCATGCACTCGTCGCAAATAGTCTGGCTTGCAAGTAGATGTGGGATAACCTCTTTGGTTTCAGCAACCGTATAAGTCTCTATGTCGTAGTATACAGTTATACAAGGTTTATTTTTAAGTTTAGCATCTTTCATATAAAATACATGCTTTTCCCATCTGCCTTATGTTTCTTGTGGCATGTAGAACAGTGAATTTCATCACATTATGCGTGAATTTCCTCCATCTGTCCATCATATGAAACATGCCGCATTCGCAGATTCTCATTTTCCTGCACGTACCATTTGATTTATGCAATTCAAAACAGTTATTATTGAAAAATGTGCGTCTACATACATTGCAGTCCCTCTTCTCACCTTCAGTTACACGTCTTTCACATTTGGAGCTTTTACACTGGTCGCATACCTTGTGGCAATCCTTACAATGTTTCACTATATCATCCGCAAACTCTAGACATCCCTTACAGAAATCATGATGCCTTCTATATTTTTTACTTTTATCATAACTCGCGTAAAGAGACCTTATATTGCGGATGGGGAGATACGTTGTCCCTGACAGCCCTAAAATAAGTAGAGGTCTTGTACGTTCTCTCACACTGCTTTTAAAAACATACAGTTTCCTACGACGATCATCCATTCCAAATACAACTATACGAACATTCATTTCCTGCTCTACGCTTCTCAACTCTTCAGAACCCATTTTACAGTCAAACTCGAGCTTGTAGTCTGCGGCCAGTTTACGAGCACGCAGCACAACCACTGGCAGCCAATTTTTTGGGGGGCCATCGTATTTAGCACAGTAAACATATGAGCCAAGACTATTGCTATAAAGCCGCAACCATGGCCCCTTTTCTGTCACGAGAAGTTCAATAGCATTGTCTATTGGCTCTGTCGATTTTTGAGACCTTGTTACTCTAATATCGCCTCATAAACGTATTTTAATACGTTAATGAGAAGATTAATAGTTTTGACTATTGTTTGTGTCGTATTTTGAGACTATATTGGTTTATCAGGTGTTGGTAAGTGAAATCTGGTTGGTAAGTAAGAGCTGTCGGTAAGTTGGCTATGCAATACTGTGTTACTGCTAAGAGTTCTTAAAATTTATGTTTAGACGATTAGTGTAGCCACATCTCGGCCATGTGCTGTTGATGGGTGGGCTCCTAATGTCTATACTGGAGGTCTTAAAGTGTATACTTAGACGATTGGTGTAGCTCCCATCTCGACTTCGTGCTGCTGATGGGAGGAGCTCCTAAAAGTGTTTATTTATACTGTGTTCCGGGGAAACGTACATGCATACACACCCACACACATACATTTCATATACTTTTGTTGACCTGAGCTGGCTTAGGTTAAAATGCCCCTTGGAGTTCACATTCATTTCACATATATATGTAAACCACTCCGTCTATGGCCTTAGGAGGTTCGAAGTTGACAGGGGTTCTGGTGAGGTGGCAGCAACGGATTTGTTACTCTGTAGTAGCTGGTGCCGTATAGGGAATCGCGTATAGGGAATCGCAGTAGCTTCTCTTATACTACTCTCCGGGTTCTTCTTGTAGTGGATCGGAGGATTCTGTGGAGCTTACTAAATTCTCTGAAGGTTCCCCGATTCTTCTTGTAAAGTATCGGGAAATTATTTTTTTCTATTTAAGACTAAGTTCTCTGAAGAGAGCAAGGCTCGAAGGAGAAGACAAAGATATTCTGTTACTTTAGTTTATTACTAAAATGTTACAGGTAATGCTCAGCCTCTAAGTTAGATCATGCAATCAGAATGACAATTTGAAAAATTGTTCGGCTTTATATACTGAATTTTTGGTGACATCATTATTTAATGTTGACCTGTTTTGTTTTTTACTCTCAATAGGCTGCATTATTTTGCAAAATATTTGAAAATAAGGTAAATATTTTAGCTGTAGCAATGTCTAGACAGATAAGCAAGATATAAAGATGAAGCCATATTTTTATTTTAAACCGCACATTGACAGATCTGATGTTATCATAATCTGTCGAGTTAACTAAAAGTGGAAAATGAAATATGCATTTTATTATTATGGTTGACTTTTTAATCCTTTGCATTAGACTATGTTGAGCACGTCTTGTTACCTCCGGGAAGCTCGGGACATTGCGGGTAGCAAACATTTGCGAAGCTGAGCATCTCGGGGGTAATTTATGTAAGAGTCTAAAAGACCTGTTGTACAGCAAATTTAGGGTTCTGCCAGAACCTTTTTGATATTCACCAGAGTTGCTGTCCGTATATATTACTGCAGAAAGTACGAAAGAGTGTCTTTAGCTTCACTTGTACAGAATCGAAAGTTCCTTATGGTCATATTCGCTTTAGCACACAGGCTTCGAGATTGTTTTTTTATATCCGAGTCATCACTCAAGGAGCTGGTAATAGTTTGACCCAAATACTTGAACTCTTGTAGTTCCTCAATTACTTCACCATTCATTTTAAACCTTATATCAGCTGGCTGATTACAGCTTTTAGGATGAAATAGACAGGTCTTCATAATAGTTATTCTTACAAAGTCTTCTAACTTTGAATTGCAAATTATATGGTCCCAAGAAAGCGAGTAATTTCTGGTGGTTGAGTTGGTTGATTTGTAAAGTTTTTGTTGTGTACGATAGGAGAGATCCCTGTGTTGGTATATTTGTATATTGGATCCGAACATATGCAAGTAGGAATTACATCTTAAAATTTTAAGGTTTCCAATAGTATTATTAAAAGTGAAACTAATTCTCAAATTAAATGTGGGATATCTCTATTTTAGTTTATCTTCCTCTGTGTAATGCAAAATTGTAAGATGGTGAGGCTGAAGGTAAGTTAGGACTAAGGTTAAATGTAGTTGGGGAGATGGTAAATCAGGGGTGCGAGGTTCTAGTGAAAAGAAAAATGAAAGGAAATATAGTAATTAGGGAGGAGTCTAGAATAAGAAAAATATATTCAGTAGTCTTTGAGGAAGACTGAGATAATTAATGAACTAGTGGACTGTAATACTCTGATATATGATATTCAGTCTGAAAGTTAGGAGGGCATAGGCTGGATTCATGAAAAATTAGAGATTCAACTATGGGCTGTCTTTATACCAGGAAAAGAAATATCGAATCTAGCAAGTGTTAGATTTATGGTGCTACTCGTCCACTAAAGCAGTTTTAAGTTTAAATAGTTGGGACCTTCGGGCGCTATATTAGCATAGCATCGCGTGTTAATACAATGGCCAATTCTGCGACCGCCGAACAAATTCACCAGAGAAACTAATGAAGTATGGAGAGGCAGTGCGGAACACTGTTACTTTTGGATATTATAAGGCCTATTTCGTCACCATAGATCTCTCCAGTTGTTCAAGTTAGAAGGAAAGTGTAGGGTTGCATGAATGCAAATGGTGTGGGGGTCATTTGCATTTATAATTAGAACTGTCAATAGTCACGTTTATCAAGAAATATTAGAATACTTCATGCTGGGGTCTGCAGAACAGCTTTATGGAGACGAACCATTTATTTTTCAACAAGACCTGGTTCTAGCTCATGCGGCTCGTGCAACATCTGCGTGGTTTGATGCTCATGAAATTGAAGTACTATCATGGCCAGCTAATTCTCCCGATCTTAATCCGATAGAAAATCTCTGGAATATTGCTAAGTAGAAGGTCCAAAAGCGTAAAACCAGGAACATTTAGTGAACTGAAGAGGTTTCTGATGACAACCTAGCAATCTATAACTACAAAAGAATGCAAGAGGCTTGTCGACTCAATACCACGGCGATTGGAGCCCGTAATCAGGGCTAAGGGTGAACCAACTAAATACTAAGACGCAAAGTTAAAAAGTCTTTGATAAAGGTTTAATATATTGGCACTACTTATTTACTCAATAAGCAATTTAGTGCTTGCATAATACCGAAAATTTTCAATACCGGTATTTGGAGGCAATTATGCTAATCCCGGTATTGATACCGGTATTATGAAAAAAATAATTTATTTTGATTTATTATGGTGCCACCCTACCAACCCTCCCACAAGTCTGAGGGACTTGCAGTACTCACCATATTTACTATAAATTAATGACCCAACTCCAAATAGATGGCATTCTATTCGAAAAAGTTTATACAGTAAATTACTAAATTGTAATAAAAATATTATTTGAATTTTTTTTTAGCATATTATTATACAACTACTGGGGTAGATAGAAATTATTAGTATCTAAATATTTATTTCTTAGTTTGATTTTGAAAGTATGCTTTGAGGAAACAAAGAGCATCTAGGGATTGTTCAGATAGACTTGATCTCAGTTTCGTCAGAAATAGGCCTGCAGCAGAAAAGGCTCTTTCTGATTCTGCACTTGTAGGTTTAATTGAAAGCAGTGCCTTGTACAGTAGGGTGGATCGATTTTACATTTTTTTCGATTTCCATATTCTAATAGAGACAAAAACTTGCGCATGCATGAGAAAATAGCCTCTGCAAAATCTTAGCTTAATAGGTAATCATCTGCCCCCGGCAGAGCGATGAAAATCATATTTTAGTAGTCAAAAACGTATTTTTAAACCCTAGCCTTGAGTCATAAAATTTTGCGTGTGTGTTATTTCATGCCTAAGCAACGATATAAATCCTATGGGAAATATATAAATGCATTATTTAAGACAAAGAGCCGATCTGAAAATATGTATATTATACATATTTTCAGATCGGCTCTTTGTCTTAAATAATGCATTTATATATTTCCCATAGGATTTATATCGTTGCTTAGGCATGAAATAACACACACGCAAAATTTTATGACTCTAGGCTAGGGTTTAAAAATACGTTTTTGACTACTAAAATATGATTTTCATCGCTCTGCCGGGGGCAGAAGATGATTACCTATTAAGCTAAGATTTTGCAGAGGCTATTTTCTCATGCATGCGCAAGTTTTTGTCTTTATTAGAATATGGAAATCGAAAAAAATGTAAAATCGATCCACCCTATTGTACAGCTTCTCTAAATTTTCACTTCTCTGTAAAGTAACTTCCAAGCTTTTAAATTCATTAGTAACATCAAAATCAATGGAATTTTTTTTAGATGGCACTTTTCCTAGTTTGTCCATTTCTTGCATGTATTCACTCAGTAATGAATCTGCTTCCACTTCAGTCTTATTTGCAGCTACATTTTCAGGGTTACATGGAAATTCCTGTTCTTCCATTTCTATCTCCAAATCAACCACATTCTTAGGGAAAAGTCTTTTATGGAGCCTTTCTGCAGTTCTTTTGAGAACTAATTTTGATGGAACAGAAAAACTTTCCTCTTCTTGAACTTTTAAAACTTCGGGATTATGAAGATATTTGATTAAACCTATAATGTCTTGCTGTCTTCTTGAAATGTAACGATTTCTAAGACAATCTTTTAACTCTTTTGCTATTGGATTATTTTTCTCTCCTAGTTTCTTTGAAATAAATTTCATTGATGATTCAGCTGTCAGGAGTGATGCATCTTTCGAGCATAACCCTTTAAGAATTATTTCAACAGGACGTAAGGTGTCATAAAGGTTTTCAATAATTTCCAACTCTGTTGAAGAAATGGCTACAGTTGAATGAATCACTCTTAAAGCTTTTGGGATACATTTCTTTAACTTCAGAAAGCGTTCAATCATACTCAAAAGACTATTCCATCTTGTTTTACAATCCAAAATAAGTTTCAGTTCTTTGCCATTGAATTGTTTTCTTACAAAGTCTTGTAGCTTTTCATTCTTTAACGGTGACTTACGAAAAATTCGACATACTGTATTTTCCTTACTTTTGCTATTACATCATGGTAATTGTCTTTGACAGAAAGGAATAGAAAACGAAAAAAAGAGGTTAACTGCAAAATACCCCGAAACTTTTTTTTTCTCCGAATCCTCCAAAAACAGTTTATTTGCCTATCGGAGGACTAAATTGCCTAAATTTTACAATAGCAATTTTTGTCAATACCGAAAACCTATAATATCGGTATCGGTATTATTTGCACTTCTTCAATACCGGTATTAATACCGGTATTTCAATACCGGTTTTAACCCCTAATAAGCATAATGAATTTATTCTATTTTTTTTCTAACACCTGACAAGATATTCTAATATTTTTGTATGGCACTATGCATTAAATTTTCATTATTAAATAAGGTTTTTGCTATATTTTAATGTTTTTTTAAACTGGTACACACAATAGGTGTCTTATCATAATGACTTCACAGAACTCGATATTCCCTATAAAAGTGTATAACTTAAAGGTATTATGAAGGTCGTGATCACATTTGAAACAGTATTCTATATTTATTTTTCATCCGGAGTTGTAGATAAACTTCAGTTAAAGAAATTCTAACATAAAAATAAAATTTGGGGAATGCAGTCATACTTCATGGGGTAAATTTAAACAAGACTAATTTCAAAGAACAGATTTGTGCTCAGAGTTTATTTGCAGTATTAATCATGTTTTACTTAATTTGTTTAAAAATTAGTTTAGAATAACTAGAAGCATGTAGGAAAGGAGGCAGAAACGTGTTAAATTATTTGTAGTTAGAAAGTAAAAATTAAGTCAAGTAACATTTATTAACATACATCAGAAATCTCATTCCCCCACTAATTAGGGTGAAAAGGCGGAACAACCCAGATATAAAATACAAAAGGCAGTGAAGAAGAGAAAAGGCAAGAAGTAAAGCGTACACGTCCATTCACATAGGTGTTCTGGTGGATCAGCTTCCCAAACATAGCTAAATTCCACACCTGCGTCACTTCATACGTCATGCATGGTGGCATTCTCAGCACTTATAAAAAATTTATTAACAATTTAAGTTATTTTTTAATTAAGTTTATATAAAAATTATTCGTTAGCTGAGTAGTGACTAAGAACCGATCAATGGGCCATAGATTTTCATTCAGTTTAGCTTGGAATTATTTGCACCCAGATACAGGGTAATTTTTTTACCTAAAAATTCTTTTTTTTTTTTCAAATTATAATTATTTTTCTTATTTATTTTTATTTGTCACGGCTACAAAGGCTTCGCTTTTCATCGTCTCTTCATGAAACTTGGTGGGAATTTTCCTGCTAAACTGATCTCTGGAATTTATCCGAACCAGCTGATTCCCACCTCTTTTGACCTTAGGTCAGTGTATCAACTCGGGGAAAATATCATAAGTTGTGTACGAACAAATATGATAGAAGCGAAAAAATTATACTAATGCTAATGCTATTACCTCAAAATATTGTTATTTTATTAGTATTATCATCATTATTAATGGTTTATGCTAAAATTTTCGCTTTTCAACGGATTGTGACAAAAGTTGATAGGGATGTTCAGAAAAAAGTACGTTCTTTTAAAGGATTGTCAGTACGACCAAATCTCATAATTTATAACTTCAGGGCATCCCATCAAAGTGCAAAAGTGATCGGCAAAAATCGCCAAAAAAAAAACGATGTTCTTCCCAACAGATTTTAATTAGATATGATCTTTTACTTTCCGGAAAAAAAGTGTGGCATGTCTATAATATGTGCCGTTTATGACTCATTTCATTTTTAAGAAGACCTCACAAAATGCCCATTTTTTAATCATTGCTCACATAGAACCATGTCTAATTTAATTGTATGAATGAGTCGGATATCTTTAGAAAGCTGTTAAAGCTCTAAAAATTTAATATTTGTTTACAAATCCGTTACTTCAATTATACGTTTTCTTGAGGTGTTACAGAACATAAATAGAAATCAATAAAAAAATCGAAATATTAAATTCGCCAAAAGAAAATTAAAATACTTATAGAGTAAAAGTTATAAACAAATTCCCCTTTTATACAAGGGTTATTTTCTTGTATCGTTTTGGTTTATAATTTTTTAGTTATATGCACTTACAAAATGTCATTGTCAGTAAACGTTTATGGACAGTCGGTTAATGAAAGCCCTTGAAAAAACTATCAGATACAGTAATTTAAAATTAAAAAATATTTTAGAAAGGGATAAATACTTTAATATCTATTTTAAAAATAGGAATGGTCATGAAATACAGGGTGCACATAAAGTCAGGATCTATTTTTGTGAAGCACTTGGAAATTATATGGAATTCAATCATAAAATGATAAAGTGGTAACATTTATTAGATAATTAAGAGTAGGATTCGACGTAACGCCCGTCGTCTATCAACATGATGGTGCTCCTTGTCACTATGCCAAAATTGTTCAGGATTATCTAAATGGACGTTTTCCAAATCGCTGGATCGGACGCGGAAGCAACAGACCTTGGCCAGCGAGATCACCAGATTTAACCCCTTTAGATTTCTTTGCATGGGGCTTTATCAAATCGCACGTCTATCAGACGAAGATTACGAGTCTTGAAAACTTACGTACACGTATACGAACTGCTGCAGATAACATAACCCCGCAAATGCTCCAGAATGTGTTTAGAAATGCTGCGGAACGATTTGAGCTGTGCAGGGATACTGATGGGTGTCACGTCGAATTCTACTCTTAATTAATTAATAAATGTTACCACTTTATCATTTTATGATCGAATTCCATATAATTTCCAAGTGCTTCACAAAAATAGATCCTGACTTTATGTACACCCTGTATAAAGATTTTATTATATGACTAGTTTTTATATTGGGAGGGAATTGGAATGATGCAACTTTAATGTTAGTACCTTTCATAGTTTTTGTTTGAAGATATAATAAAGAATATTTCAGTTAAACTTCGTGTTATGGGGTGAATTGGAATTTCTGAAAATTTCAAAGGGGCCAAACGTTTATAGACAGTTGAGTAATTAATTCACATCTTCGATGTACATATCATTTGAAAGTTCTTAGAAAGCCCTATAATAAGAATGAATAAACAATAAAAAATGAATTATTTTATAAACGCTTAATACTCTTAAATTTAAATTCACATAGAATATGGAATACTTAAAGTAGGACGTTTATTTTTATACTGTGTAGAGAAGCTGGAACTCTATACATGGTACAAATTTTACGTTTATTGCCTTTGATAGTTTTTGTCTTAGGAATTTATGAAGAACATTTTTCGCATGATTCGCGATTTTTAAGCTTTTACGGTTTAAAATGGAATTTGTGAGAAAATTCACTCTCAAAGATCACATTTTTATATATCATATTAAAGAGCAGAAAAGGTTTTACCGTATTACATGCTTTTTAACTTCGGTGGCTAAAATTCCCCACTCGCTTTTTTCAGTCGAAATTTTTTTTTGAGAGAAGTCTTTATTTAACACCCAGGAACATCGTATCTATGGCGAGAAGCACATCCAAGTTTCTACTGTGTATAGAACAAAGCCTTTACTCTACGTGTGCCAAATTTCATAAATTTCTGTTGAATAGGTCTTTTTCTACAACATGAAACATGAAAGAAAGTATAAATATGTCCGCGTAATGTTACGCAGGAATTATATCTGAAGTTCCTTATCACGCAGGTGATATGCAACTTCAGATATCATTTTTTTAAATTTTGTATAACGACTTAATAGACACTGTCTACTATTAATAAAATCTCCATGGCAAGGGATGAGTTTTTTTTTTAAGCATAGGGTTAAAGAAGGCGAAGCAGAAATCTACACGATTTTTGTTCGCAGCAAAAATAATTTCAAAGATAGTGAAACAGAAATCCACACAGTTTTCGATGACAGCAAAATAATTTCAAAAGACAGATAGGGTGATTCCAAATTAGATATCTTTTAACCCAAAGTAACATTAACAGCAGATCGAACCTGTTGGCCTGCGAACACCCCTGTGGAAATAATTTCGACGAAATTCGTTAACCAAATAGTTGATTCATGCGGGAGTCCTTTCGAGTAGAAGTCAGTTATATATATACACACACTGGAGTGCCCGCCGCGCTTTGCAGAGCAAAAGCCCACAAAACACAATCTAGAGGGGGACTGGGAGGGACGAGAATGTTACTAAAAACTTCCTTGGCTTTCCCTTATATATATATATATATATATATATATATATATACAGTATAATACACACACACACACACACACACACACACACACACACAAGGTTTGTTCAAAACGTATCTGGACTGATGCAATTATAGGCAGAACAGTACTTACAGGGTTTGGGGTTTAATATTCCCCGAGGTACACTCCTTCTGAAGCCACACACTTTGCACAGCGATCCTGCCACTACTGAAAACATTTTTCGAAAGCACTTTTCGGAATGACCAAAAGCTGCTCCGTCGAATTTCTTTTTATGGTCGCAACATCATCGAATCGATGTCCTTTCAGGGTTTGAGCTTCGGAAAGAAAAAAAGTCTCATGGAGTTAAATCCGGCGAATATGGAGGCTCCTGTACTTGGCGTGTAGCGTTTTTGGCCAAATATTGCTGAACAGGTTGCGACGAGTGAGATGGTGCGTTCTCGTGACGAAGCTTCCATTCTCCGGATTCCCACAAACCTCATGTATGTATGTATGTATGTATGTATGTATGTGTATAGGGTTGGAGATAACAGCAAAAATTTACACGATTTACAATTGCAGCAAAAATAATTTCGAAGATATATTTGGGAGATTCCACATTAGGTATCTTTTAACCCGCTGTAACACTAAGGATATATCGAGCTTGTTGGCGCGCGAAGCGCGTTCCTCTCTGGAAGGACCAGAAGGGAGCCTGTCTAGTTTTAAATAGTATTTTACCAATTTCCATCAATAGAAAAATTAAAGTTCCTTATTTTTTTTATAATAATGCAGACGTTTCTGCCAAAATTTCCATTACCAGTGCCTGAAACTTTTGTTTATTGAATGAATTTATGTGTTTTTAAAATGTTAAATTGGCAACATTCTCATAAATGTAAGATAATAATTGTTTATAAAAGTGAAGAAGTTGAAGAAATGATATTACAATATAGTTATAAAATTACAGGATTATAAATCTGAATGAGTTTACATGAAGATTAAAAGAAAAAATACGTTTTTTGACAATTATCTCTTACTAAAAACATGAAAAAAATGAAGTTTAGTCCTCGAATGTTGAATTACTTTTAGGTACATAAAAAGCTTTGAAAAAAAGTCGGCCACATACATCATTGCTTTGTGTGTGTTTATAATTAAAAAAAAGGCGGTGTTTCTTTAATGGGGGTGGTTGGAAGAGAACGATGCTCTTGTCAGAAAGATTAAATTGCTTTTTGACAAGATGCTCACTCACTCTTATATTATAGTTGCGGCAAATTAATTATAAGGAAATTTTTAAGAAATACCTTTTCCTAATCATCTCCTTCAATAATGAATAATTGTTTCGAGGTTTTCTCAGTAACATTTACCAGTCGTCTTTTAGTATACTGTACTCCATTTGTGAAAAAAAGAAATACAAAATTTTAACTCTCATATTCTGAACTTCGTTCTCTGTTTAGTATATACAGTATACACTCTCACCTACGAATGTCCAGTTTAAAAATATTTTAGCTACAAAGACTACCGAGGTCCGAGTTCCGAGTTCCGAGTTCATCTCGTATAACATCTATTTCTTGAACTGTATTCGCTGCCAAGCGCCTTTATCAACTCAGAGTGGATCAGCGTCGTGGCGTCTATATACCGGGTGATTACAAATAATCCTCCCGATTTGAGTGATGACTCGGATATAAGAAAACAATCTCGAAGTCTGTGTGCTAAAGCGAATATGACCATAAGGAACTTTTGTTTCTGTACAAGTGAAGCTAAAGACACTCTTTCGTACTTTCTGCAGTAATATATACGGTCAGCAACTCTGGGTGAATTATAAAAAAGGTTCTGGCAGAACCCTAAATTCGTTGTACAACAGGTCTTTTAGACTCTTACATAAATTACCCCCCGAGATGCTCAGCTTCGCAAATGTTTGCTACCCGCAATGTCCCGAGCTTCCCGGAGGTAACAAGACGTGCTGAATGCAGTCTAATGCAAAGAATTAAAAAATCAACCAACCCGATCATCCAAGCAATCCATGAGTCCTGCCATCTATCCTCTAAGCCAGGGGTGGGGAAACTTTTCAGTACCAAGGGCGAAAATCGATAACATAAACACCTCCGCGGGCGTCTGGCAAATTTTAAGCTTATATACAGCGTGTCCCAAAGAAATGTATACCCACTTTGTTCGATAATACCAGCTATGAGGATAATAAATATATTACTTTTTTTGTTTTTTAATAAAGAATTTTCTCCTGAATCTAAATATGTAATTATTTTTATTAAAAATTGAAGAACAAAAAAGTTACAGATGTTTAAATTATAATTATTATTTTCGAGACTTCATGTGCGATATTTTCTAATATTTTAACCGACTGTTTTGAGATACTTATGTTTAGTGTTGATATTGAAGCATAAATGTTGTAATTATTAGTTAATTCAAAAAATTTACAAATTCCATGGTTAAATGACACTTTATCTAAGATGTTCGACGTCTTCCAGAACGTTGTTTTTTTAAGTTTTGCACAGTGCCGTCGGTTTCAAACTTATCTCGTATACGTGCAAAAATATTAGAAAATATCGCACATGAAGTCTTGAAAATAATAATTATAATTCAAACATCTGTAACTTTTTTGTTTTTCAATTTTTAATAAACATAATTACATATTTAGATTCAGGAGAAAATTCTTTATTAAAAAACATATAAAAAGTAATATATTTATTATCCTCTAGCTGGTATTATCGAACAAAGTGGGTATACATTTCTTTGGGACACGCTGTATATAAGATGTATTTTAAAAAGCTATTTGCTGGGCTGTAAATAAATAATTTTTAGTAAATAATAAATACCTAAGCGGCCGAATTGAAATTAGCTCGTGGGCGAAATTTCGCCCGCGGGCGAGGGTTTCCCCACCCCTGCGAGTCTAAGCTATGGACTTCTTGGTACGAAAACGTCTGTCTGTAGTTCCACTTAACTTCGACAGTGCAGTATTATTTCTAATCAATTGTATATATTTCTATCCTTAGTATATGAACTGTCATTGTATTAGTAATATTTGTCATATGGACTATAGTCTGCCAATAAACCTTTTCATTTTCATTTCATATATTTGGAATTTACTTGCAAGACTACAATTAAATGAAAGTAGTTTTTCTACTGAATTGTAATAAGGCAATTTTAAAATTAATTTACCCGTGTGTGTGTGTGTGTGTGTGTGTGTCCATTTTAATAATACTAATTGCTTTAAAAGTTTAAACGTTGTTCATTTTTGTCGAAGATGAGGGAAGTCACCTCGAAATTAGTCGACACAATGTTTCATGTAATGGTGGTTGTTACATTGTGAATACTATTCTTAATTTTATCTTGGTCTCCTTGCGTCCCATATTTTTACTCTAGCTGCTGCATAGTATGGAATCTTCGAAACTATCTTAGGTATTTTACCAGTTTTATCTAAATAAACACCTCTTGCACCCTTATCTCAAAGTTAAACCAAAATTAACAAAATTTGATTATGTGTTCCCTTGGAAAACCAACTCCTGAAATAACATCTCACTACATTTTAATTTTACCTATAATCAGAACTATGAATGGTTAAGTGAACTTCAATCCATCTACAAGCGACAATATCTTCACGACTATTATTTTTAGCTTACAAAGTGTTCAGTTTGTATATAATCTAACCTACAGTAGAAACCAATTTCTGACTAAGTGAAGTTAGCGTTTACACCTGAATCTATTACCAGCTTTACATGAATATCCTTTACTTCTTTTCCAAAATTTACCAAATTTGAGCCTGTGACGCCATCTTATTTGACCCACGCGGAAGGCAAAGGTGAGCAATATAAACCCCAACTCACAAAATAGGGGTAAAATATAACTTAAAATTTTTACTGCTGATAGTGGCAGTTTAAAGGAATAGGAGCTAAAACTATTCATTTGCATATGATCCATTTGAAAGCAAAATATTACAACTTGATTTTAAATAAAGTTAATTGTTTCAATTCTATTGTGACGAGGTTACCGTACCTGTAGGCAAATAGTTAAACTTAGTGCCGGTGGGTGTAGACAACAGATTAATTTACATTACCAATATCCCACACTCGTCGGCAACCTAGGGATAGGAAAACTGAGAAAAGGGGTGACTTTATTCCATCGCTGTAAGAATCGGACGACAGGTGTGGTCACAAGAATAAAAAAGGTAAACCGAAATATGATGTCATAATAAACATTGTAATATAATTAAAAGAGACAAACGAAGATCTACAACTTTAAAGTGATTAGATTCTATACAGTTTATGCATATAGCATAATTTAAAAATGTAATATTATATAAACATATATAAAATTTATATATATTATATATATATATATATATATATATATATATATATAATAAATTCCATTGCATAATGATATGGATAATGGTGTGAATCCTTCTACTCTGGACAAATATGGTTACCTTGCTACCATTTAATGGTATGCATGTAAACAATTACGCAAAAATTCACAGAAAATGAATGAGTAACTACGAGTAATACAGGGTGTCCCAAAAGCCCCTATCTATTTTGTTGAAATAGGCTGAATTTTCTATTTTAATTATTTTTAAATTTTTAATTAATTTTTTCAGATCCATATCATTGGTGATGGATGTGCATGAACGCGTTATGATAGTAACATGTCGCATCAGAGGAATGAAATGTTGTGAAATTAGACCGATTCTCAAGAAGGTTTCATAAGCCTGGACCGACAGATAAAGCAATTCGTGAATTGGTGAACAAATTCAAAAGGACTGGATCTGCGCATGATGAAGGAAGAAGTGGACGCCCAAGAACAGTACAACAAAACATTGAATCTGTTCGCATAATGTTCGAAGACGATCAAAGAATGTCAGTTCGCCAAGCATCCCACAGATTGACCATACCCAAAACAACTGTTCACAGAATCTTGCGTTCGACGCTGAAGAAGAAGTGTTATCACATTCAGCTGTTACACAGCTTACACGAGGAAGATTTTCCAAAAAGAGCAGCAATGTGTGCGGAACTGGTCGAACAAATCCAAAATAACAATTTAATGGACCACAATTTGTTTAGCGATGATGCGACTTTTCACACCTGTGGCAAAATCAATCGACATAATTGTCGCATCTGGGTTAATGAAAAGTCAACTGAGTTCACTGAATGGGAACGAAACTCACCTAAAGTCAACGTGTGGCTTGGAATGACGAAGTCTAAGATTTACGGGCCCTTTTTCTTTACAAAGGCTACAGTGACAGGGCCTGTTTACTTTGATATGCTTCAAAATTTTCTAGAACCTCAACTTCTTGAAGATGGCATTCTCGACAATGTAGTCTTTCAGCAGGATGGGGCACTATGTCATTATGTCAGAATTGTTCAGACATACCTAAACGAGCGTTTTCCAAATCGTTGGATTGGACGTGGTGTGGAAATAGGCCCTTGGCAGCGCGATCTCCGGATTTGACCCCATTGGATTTCTTTGCTTGGGGTTTCATTAAATCAGAGGTCTATCGCAGAAATATTCGAGATTTACCAGATCTTCGAGATCGCATTAGGAAAGCAGTTGAGAAAATAACCCCTGAAATGCTCGGAAATGTGTTCAGCAATGCAGCTGACCGCTTTGAGATTTGCCGAGATACAGATGGAGCACATATGGAAACTACTAATTAAAGATTTTAATGGTGTAATACTTGTAATTTGTGTAGAAATACATCTGTATTCAGGTCAGTGTGACATTTATTTGAAATTCAGCCTATTTCAACAAAATAGATAGGGACTTTTGGTACACCCTGTACAACAAACTCCAAATAACGTAACTAATATTTCACGTCGTAATTTGTTTCAGAAAAGTAACTTTTAGCTTCTAATTTAGTCATAGTGCGTAATTCGTCGCTAAAGTTTACGTCAAGCAGAAATGAGAGAGAGAGAGAGTTACAAGGAGTTACAAGGAAAAGAAGTACCTCAAAAGGCCTTGCGGCCCATACCGAGGAGGTACCAATGGCAACGGGTGCCAGGGAAAATTTTCTACACCCTCAAATAGTGTGCAAGATTCGGTCTAACCTTTTCTTGAACAGATCCACAGAAAAACTGTTCACAACTCCTGAAAGTAGCCTGTTCCACATGTCACAGATCTTATAGGTAAAGTAATTCCCACACACACTAGTCCTAAACCGTTTCAAATCCAACTTCGAACCATTGTTGCGAGTTGAGTTATCATTTAAACTAAACATGCTTCTAAAATCGACATCGTTGAACCCGCGTAAGAGCTTGAAAACCTCGGTGAGTTGACCGCGCAGCCTCCGAGTTTACAGCGAAAACAAGTTCAGGGCGCGTAAGCGTCGATTTTAGCCCATATGCCTAACGGAAGGGATTAACTTTGTGGCCCTCGCCTGCACTCGATCCAGCCTCTCAATACCTTTCCTGAGGGTGGGCGACCAGAACTGCACAGCATACTCCAGGTGCGGCCGAACCAGGGAATTGTACAGAGAGAGCACAATCTCCTTGTTTCGAAACTGAAATTGCCTCCTGATATAACCCAACAGCTTCTGGGATTTCTTTTCCACCTCTACGCACTGTTTCGTAAACTTAAGGTCGCTGCTAATTAGCACACCCAAGTCTTTTTCCAAATCAGTGGCCTCGATATTACTCCCCAACATCGGGTGGTCCGACTTGGGATTGGCGTAGACAATGTGCATAACTTTGCATTCACCCAAGTTAAACGGCATTTGCCATTTTTCGGACCACTCTCCTATCCTACCGAGGTCCGCACGCAGTTCCTTGATCGCTTCGGGCGTCCCAACATTGGCCCCAAGCTTGGTGTCATCAGCGAATTTGGCGATCCGACTGACGATGCCACCGTCGATATCATTTATGTAAATGATAAACAACAGTGGCTGCAAAACGGAACCCTGAGGAACCCCACTAGTGACCGAGGCCCAACCCGAACTAACCCCTTTAATTACAACCCTCTGCCACCTATTCTTCAGCCATTTTTCAATCCACCTACCTACTTCCCCACCGATACCCAGCGCGCGGACTTTCGCCATTAGCCGGCGGTGAGGTACCTTATCAAAGGCTTTCTGAAAGTCGAGATAAAGTATATCAATCGCCCTACTCTTATCATACTCACTCAACATGACGTGGAAAAACTCGAGCAAGTTGGTGAGACACGACCTATACCGTCTAAACCCATGTTGGGAGTCCCCAAGCAGCTTGTAGGAATCCAAATGGTCAACCATCCTATCCGCTATTATCCCCTCTAATAATTTACCTACAACTGAAGAGAGAGAGAGAGTTACAAGGAGTTACAAGGAAAAGAAGTACCTCAAAAGGCCTTGCGGCCCATACCGAGGAGGTACCAATGGCAACGGGTGCCAGGGAAAATTTTGTACACACTCAAATAGTGTGCAAAATTTGGTCTAACCTTTTCTTGAACTGATCCACCGAGGAACTGTTCACAACTTCCGAAGGTAACCTGTTCCATGTGTCACAGATCTTATACGTAAAGTAATTCCCACACACACACTAGTCCTAAACCTATTCAAATCCAACTTCCAACCATTGTTACGAGTTGGGTTATCATTTAAACTAAACATACTTCTAAAATCGACATCGTTGAACCCGCGTAAGAGCTTGAAAACCTCGATCAGTTGACCGCGCAGCCTCCGAGTTTCAAGCGAAAACAAGTTCAGGGCGCGTAACCGTCGATTGTAGCCCATATGCCTAACGGAAGGGATTAACTTTGTGGCCCTCGCCTGCACTCGCTCCAGCCTCTCAATATCTTTCCTGAGGGTGGGCGACCAGAACTGCACAGCATACTCCAGGTGCGGCCGAACAAGGAAATTGTACAGTGAGAGCACAATCTCCTTGTTCCGAAACTGAAATTGCCTCCTGATATAACCCAATAGTTTCTGGGCTTTCTTTTCCACCTCTATACACTGTTTCGTAAACTTAAGGTCGCTGCTAATTAGCACACCCAAGTCCTTTTCTAAATTAGTCACCTCGATATTACTACCCAACATCGTGTAGTCCGACTTGGGATTGGCGTAGCCAATGTGCATCACTTTGCATTTACCCAAGTTAAACGGCATTTGCCATTTTTCGGACCACTCTCCTATCCTACCTAGGTCCGCACGCAGTTGCTCGATCGCTTCGGGCGTCCCAACATTGGCCCCAAGCTTGGTGTCATCAGCGAATTTGGCGATCCGACTGACGATGCCACCGTCGATATCATTTATGCAAATGATAAACAGCAGTGGCCCCAAAACGGAACCCTGAGGAACCCCACTAGTGACCGAGGCCCACCCCGAACTAGCCCCTTTAATTACAACCCTCTGCCGCCTATTACTCAGCCAGTTTTCAATCCACCTACCTATTTCCCCACCGATACCCAGCGTGCGCACTTTCGCCATTTGCCGGCGGTGAGGTACCTTATCAAAGGCTTTCTGAAAGTCGAGATAAAGTATATCAATCGCCCTACTCTTATCATACTCACTCAACATGACGTGGAAAAACTCGAGCAAGTTGGTGAGACACGACCTATACCGTCTAAACCCATGTTGGGAGTCCCCAAGCAGCTTGTAGGAATCCAAATGGTCAACGATCCTATCAGCTATTATCCCTTCTAATAATTTACCTACAACTGAAGTGAGACTAATGGGACGATAGTTCCCTTGACTTTCGTGATCCCCTTTCTTAAAGATAGGGGTCACGTTGGCTTCCCTCCAGTCACCAGGCACCTGGCCCATCTCCAACGATTTGTTGAAGACTGTAGCCAGGTGGGGAGCCACCTGGTCGCGCACTTCTCGCAACACTGTGGGGAGAAACTGGTCTGGCCCAGGAGCCTTAAATGCGCTCAGTTTGTCTATTCTATCGGCAACGACTGTCGCGGTACATCTAACACTATCCAGGCCAGCACCTTCCTGCCTCACGCCTGGCTCGGGGATGACGCGGGTATCCTCCCTGGTGAACACTCCCGCAAAGTACTCATTAAGCACATTGGCGATGTCCGCGTCGGAGGTCCGCAGAACGCCGCTTCCGTCCTTTAACGGACCTATCATGCTTCTAATGGGCTTTCTACTATTAACATAACTGAAGAACTCCTTAGGGTTCCCCTTGCAGAGGCTTGCCACCCGTAGTTCTTCGTTACGTTTCGCTAGTCTAACCTTCGCCTTGACTTCCCTACACAGGCGGACATACGCTTCAGTGTTCTCGTGGGAACGATTGGCCTTCGCCTTCCTATACGCTACTTTCCTATTTCGGATAGCCAAAGCGATGTCACGATTGAACCACTTAGGCTGCGTTGAAGCAGGTGTGACCGGTTTTGAGGGTATGGCAGCAGACTGCAGCACCATAAACTCGTCCCGGAATGCACTCCACACCCGCTCAACATCGCCGCCGACCTCTAACCCCATCTCACCTACGCTATCCCTGAGGCTAACAAAGTCCGCCCGCCGGAGATCGAGCTTACTGCCTCTCGAGTTACTACGCTTCACCCGAGGGACGCGCACACGGAACCTAATCAGACCGTGATCACTCCCGCCCAACGATTCGTCAACGGTGAGGCCAGTGACGAGGTTGTCTTCTGTCGTGAATACTAAGTCTAGAACGCTTTCGCCTCGAGTAGGCTCGTTGACCCACTGAGTGGGGAAGTTCTCATCAGCAAAGACAACTAGCCTCCTCCCTTCAGCATCAGCAGACCTGTCTTCCCACTTTATGCCTCGACAGTTGAAGTCTCCTAAAACTACACACACCCTATCACCTAGCAGGCCACTGAGTTCGGTGTACAGGGCTGTATCCTCCTCGAGGAGGAGATGCGGAGGTCTGTACACCAAGATTAACCTATAGTTCGTCCCCCCCCACGTTCAGATCAACACCAAGCAGCTCCCGTTCCGATCGGAACTGGCAGTCAACCGGACTCAACGTGTCCCTGACGTATATTAGTACCCCACCCCCCTCCCCACGGGTGCGGTCTTTGCGAAACATTCTATACCCGGGAATTTCGAACTCCCCAACGTAGTCTCTACGATCAGTATGAATCCAGGACTCGGTGATAGCAACGATATCCTGGTATTCTGATGCTAAGAGCGCCCGTAGCTCGCAAAATTTGTTCCTAATTGACCTAGCATTAAAAAGCATTGCACGGAGGGAGCCTTCCCTATTCTGACCGCCCCCTAGCACGACCCGTTTCCCGAACAGCCAGGGCTGTCGGGAGTTGAAGAGCCCCTCACTAACGAGGGGGCAACTTCCGCAGGAGACTGAGCCCCCTCCAACGTAGGAGGAGGGTCACCCACCTGTACTTCGACGCACCCTTCAGTTGAAAGTACGTCCGCCACCGGCTCATCCTCATCTCTCCACGGTGGGGGCCCATCATCTCTCCCCGGACTCGACCTCACCATTCTGTATAGGTGCCGGTCGAGCAGCGCGCCTAGAGAGAGAGAGAGAGAGAGAGAGAGAGAGAGAGTTACAAGGACAAGCGGAAGCCTCAAAGACCTTCCGGTACACTCTGGGAGGTTCCTGTTATTAAACAAGTTTATTTTTCTTTCAACTATTCTAGCAGTAGTAGAAAACTGGATAGAAAAGTATAAGGCTCTCTCCCCACCCTCCGCTCCCTCCCTGCCAGAGGCAGGTAGGAAAAAGTTTGAAGAAAATACCTTGACCCTGGAAAAGTAGCCAAGGAAATTTTACAGGAAAGTGGAGATAGCTCTATAATTACGTATGTCCACATAGACACCGCAGAGTTACGTTATGTTTTAGTCTTAAACCATGAGAGTATTCAGTACTTTGTGTAGCCTATTTTTAAACCTCTGAGGGAAGTTGGTTCCAGATATTAACTATTTTATAAGAAAAGAAATTGCCACAGACAGAGGTTCTAAATGTCTTTAGTTCCAGTTAAAACCCATTATTTTTTGTCGGATTGGTATTACGTGAGAATAAGTTCCTGTAGTCTACCCTGTCTATTCCACTGAGCATCTTCAAGTCTTGAATAAGCTGACCGCGCAACCTCCTCGTCTCTAAGGTAAACAGATTTAGGCGCTCCAATCTCTGTTGGTAGTTTTGCATTCTGATTGAAGGGATCAATTTTGTAGCCCTTGCTTGTACCCTTTCTAACCTTTCTATATCCTTCCTAAAGGATGGAGACCAAAATTGCGCACAGTATTCCAGTTGAGGTCTGACTAGTGAATTATAAAGAGACATTACAGTCTCCTTGTTCCGAAACTGGAACTGTCTTTTACTATAACCTAATATTTTTAAGGTCCTCTTTTCGACTTCTGCACAGTGCTTCGACGGTTTGAGATTATTACTGATATAGACTCCTAAGTCTTTCTCTAGATCAGTCTCAGTCAAGTTCCTTCCCAAGAGAGAGTAATCGGTCTTCGGGTTTTTATAACCTATGTGCATTACCTTACGTTTGTCCAGGTTGAATGGCACCTGCCAAGTAGCAGACCATTAGCCCAACCTGTCAAAATCATTTGGAAGCGTTCTTACGCCCTCCTCAGTACCTACACTACTTCCTAACTTCGTATCGTTTGCAAATTTGGAAATTATACTTCGGAGACCGACGTCTACATCGTTAACACAGATGATAAAAAGTAAAGGATCCAAAACTGAACCCTGAATGACACCATTGGTGACGGGCGCCCACTCCGAAGCCACTCCATTTATTACCACTCTCTGCTTTCTATCTTTTAACCAATCCTCAATCCAGTTGGAAACGAGCCTGGTGATTCCTAGTCCTCCGACTTTAGCCATCAATCTCGCGTGAGAGACTTTGTCAAAGGCTTTTTGAAAGTCGAGATACACTATATCTATTGCCCTACTTGCATCATATATAATATGCATATTATGGAAAAACTCTAACAGGTTTGTCAGACAGGAGTTATGTCGCCTAAATCCATGTTGAGAATAAAAAATTAGATTGTTAGACTCAAGGTGATACACAATACATTCTGTAATGATGGATTCCAACAATTTGCCGACAAATGATGTTAAAGTGATCGGGCGGTAATTACAAGGATTTTCCCAATCATCCTTTTTAAAGATTGGTGTTATATTTGCTAACTTCCAGTCGGTTGGAACTTTCCCTAACTCGATTGATTGTTTGAATATCGTTACTAAGTCGTCAACAACATTGTGGCTAACTTCTTTTAATACCCTTAGAAGAAATAAGTCGGGACCAGGTGATTTGTTTTTATTAATTTTGTCAATTAATTGCTGTACCTCATCTCTCGTAAAACTTATATCGTCTCTACGGGATGGTCACCGTCATAAGTAATCCGAGGATTTAGCACTTCAATTGAGAGAGAGAGAGAGAGAGAGAGAGAGAGAGAGAGAGAGAGAGAGAGAGAGAGAGAGAGAGAGAGAGACAAAGACAGAGCGAGAGAGCAGGACAAAGTACTGTGCCCTTTAACCTAATCTTTTTTAAAAATATTTACTGAAAAGAGGAAGTGTAAATAATATGCAGTAGTTAAAATTATAAATTCTCAAAGGAAAAACATTTTGGGAAGTTGTCAAAAGTTAATTAGTATTCCCCTTCAAACCAAAAAAAAAATGGCGTTTTGGTTTTTTCATTTTTCTGAACCTTGGTGAAAAGGTAGTAAAATCCTTTTATATAATATATATATATATATATATATATATATATTATATATATACATATACCAGACTTATCCTTTGGGAAGCTGAGTCTTATAACAAATAATAAAACCAGCACTTGGTAAAACATCTTGTTTATTCAATCGCAACAGTTTCAGAGTAGACTTTTTCTATCATCAGGCAATCTAAAAGAAAAACATTCCATACGAGGTACAAGAACTAAGTTATATGCAATCCTGCTTTTTAATAACAATGCGTGGAAAAAGTAAGCATAAAGAAGTAAAACCTAAGTTCACATAAAAACCTCTTATATACTTAAACTCATATAAAATCAAGGTGTGACAAAATAAAATCTAAACTTGGCATAAAATTCCTGTTCTCAGACGCACATAAAATCAAAGTATGGCATCAGTAGAGATAAAACAATTTAAAGCATCACAGGAAAATATCGAACACAGGAGTGGATAGGACAGGAAGTGCGACTTAATAGATCATTGATAAATAAAAGTAAAAGAGTGGGTGACAGGACAGAACCCTGAGGAATACCACTATTAACAGCTTTGGGAGAAGAACATTAGCCATCTACAACGCAGCTATAGATCGGTCACGAAGGAAATTAGAAAGGAAGGCACAGATAGAAGAAAAGAAACCGAAAGAGGGCAGTTTGGAGATTAAAGGTTTGTAGCAGACTCTATCAAAAGGTTTTGATATGTTTCGTGCAATACCGAAATTCCGAAACGAGGATGACCAAGAGTCAGAGAGATATACAAGGAGATAAAGACGAAAGATTTTGCCTAGGCAGGGTGTCAGTACAGAAGCACAGTTCTTTCGAACAACAGGAGGAACACCATCAGGACCATACGCCTTCCTAGAGTTAAGCCGAGATAGGGCAGAAAGAACATCTTTTTTCAAGAGATTCTAACTTCAGGCATAATAAAGTCAGAGGGAGGAAGAGAGGGAGAAGAAGAGGGTGGAGAAGAGGGTGGAGAAGAGGGAAAGGGAGAGGAAGGAGGAGAGGGAGGAGTAGAGGGAGAAGAAGAGGAAGGAAGAGACGGAGGAGGAGAGGGAAGGGGAGAGGGAGGAGGAGAGGGAAGGGGAGAGGGAGGAGGGAGAGGGAAGGGGAGAGGAAGGAGGAGAAGGAGGAGCAGAGGGAGGAGCAGAAGGAGAAGGAGAGGGAGGAGGAGACGTAGGAAGAGAGGGAGGGGGAGAGGGAGGAGAAGAGGGAGGAACAACACCTGAATCGTCCAGGGTCGAGTTGGAGGCGAAAGTTTGAGGGAAGAGTTCAGTTTGTCAGAAGAGACGGCAACTGAGCCGTCGAAATGGAAAAGAGGTGGAAAAGAAAAGGAAGTAAAGTTGTTGGAGAGGTTCTTAGCTAGATGTCAGAAAGAACAAGAAGAATTAGAATTGGATAGGTTTTCACATTTTTTTTCGATGGATGAATTTTTGGCGAGTCGAAGAACAGATTTTGCACGATTCCGGGCAGAAATATAAACTGAGTGAGAGTCAGGAGTTGGATGGCGACCGTATCTTCTGAAAGTTCCCCTTCTGTTGCGGATAGCATTAGAGCAAGGAAAGTTAAACCAAGGTTTTTTTGCATTAGTGGTAGGAATAAAATATGGAATGTACACCTCCATGCCGGAGAGAATCACTTCCGTGATACGCTCAGCACACTCAGAATGGCTATGGCTACGGAGGGAGTAACCATTCCATGGGAAATCACAGAAGTACTGCCTAAGGGCCTCCCAATCAAAGTAGCAACGGCGCCTCCTCTTGGAAGGATCCAATGTCCGAATTGGATCGATAGGACAGAAAACAGATTGGAGAAGCTCAATGGAGAAAAAAGTTTCACAGAGTAAGAAGAAGGATGAGAGGTGAGAAATAAATTCAGAATATTGACCTATCTACAAGGCGATCGGGGATACGTGTATGGTGCTGTACAATCTGCTCTAGGTCATTTACGATAGAAAAGTTGTAAGCTAATTCACCAGTGATGTTGGTGAAATGGGAGGAAATCCAAAAGTGGTGGTGAACATTGGAATCTTCTAAAATGGAGATTTCAGCAAAAGGAGAGTGAGATAAAATATATTCCACTTTGGAAGTGAGGTAGTCAAAGAATTTTGGATAGTCAGTAGAATTAGGAGAAAGATAGACAGTGCAGATGTATTTAGTTTGAGATTGTCATGTAAGCCGTAGCCAGAGGGTATAGAATTAGGAGGATTCGAGTTCGGGAATACGAGAACAAGTTATGTCATTGCGTACATATACGCAACATCTACCTTTGGAGTGAAATTGAGTATGAGAAAGCAAGTGGGTAAAGAAAAGGGGTTGGTGGCACTTGTTTCAGACACCTGAGTTTCAGTGAGTAGGAGACGGTGAGGTTTAGAGGAGAAGCGGTGGTGTTCAACAGATTGAAAATTTGAGGAAAGACCAAGAATGTTGCAGAAGTTTATGAAAAGTGAATCAGGCAGAGGCTCAGAACATCTCAAATGGGCGGTAGCAGATCCAGCCCCGCTGCCCGGATCTGCGTTTCCGGTATCAGGAGCGTGGGAGCCAGAAGTGGGGACATTTATGGCCCGCTCCCCAGGGGACTCCGAGGCTGTTAAAGTTGTTGGCATTTTTTTTAATATTGAAAAGATTATGTAGTGTGTAAGATGCATGTAACTCATCAAGAAATCCACTCGTATCAGAACAGAAATAGATCAAAGCATGTTATACTAGGCCTGTTCAAAAATCAACTTTTTCTTATTTTCATAGGTTTCTGTACATTTTCCCATGCTTTTTGACCTGAAAAAGCCGAAAATCACAACTATTTTGACCTAGGATGTTGGGAAGCATTGCCGCATGGAGCTTTAAATTTTCTGCCTTGAAATCGGCCAAAGCGCCAATTCCGGGGTCCCTTGAATTATGTTTTGCACTTTAACTTTTGATCTAAACAAGATAGAGCAACAAATTAGGTATCAAATGAAAGAGCATAAAATTAATAAATAATAATAATAATAATAATAATAAATAAATAATAATTAATAATAATAATAATAATAATAATAATTATCTATCATTTTTCAGGAAACAACAGAAACTCAATCAGAATCTAGAAAACCATCTACAAGTTACAACTTCACAATGGCATTAAGCAAGGAGCTGAGGGAGCTCCGTGGGCGCACAGTTGATATCTCAGAACCTCCACGTACTGTCCACAGGCAGGTGTCAACTGGGCCATCTACCAGATCTCTCACTGAAACTTTCCTGGCTGGATACCCTTCAGCTTTTATCAGTGGTTCCCAGCTTCCCACCAACAGACAGGCGTTCCAGTATTTCCTTAATCTTCAGAATTTACCGGAAAATGCAGGGAGGCCCATGGTTCAAGACCTTGCATATGAAACAGTTGAATCTATCATCCCATTCTGGCAGATGGCTAGGATCAAGACAATGACCAAGTACAACGCAATGAAGCTCTTCATGAAACTACATGAGAAACATCGTGCTCTGGTGAAAAGCAAAGGAAGAACAAGTAACCCTGGAGGAAAAAGAGGAGCATTTGTGCTGGAATTAGACAGCCTGTTCGATATAGGAGCTCCAGATGCAATCCAGGAAATACAGAACAACAGACTGTTATCCAGAGAGAAGAAAGATGAGGATATCAGGTTCTACGAAGACCAAAAGACTGAGAGGAAAGGTCATATGTCTGGTCATGACAAGATTTTTGAGACAAGATCCCTGCAGCAAGCAGCGAGGAATGAAAGACTGCAGCATAGACAAGAACAAGGTAAAACTAATTACTTTGAACGTCACAAAAAGTTTTAAGTTTTACTCCATTGCGATATTTAGCATGTACTTAACAATTACTGTCTTAACATGTTGTACTATTTTACAGCTGCAGCAGAACAAGAGGCAGTTGTTCATGTGGATGACATTACCTGGGGTGACTCAACTGACAACGACGCTAACACAGAGGTCATGGATTACCATCAGCCTCGTCCTGGATGTTCTCACCATCAAGACACTGTGACTAGTGTGACTTTGACGTTTCCAAGGAAGGTCATGGAATGTGATGTCATCTGCAATACAGCTGATCGTCTTGGTTTATCAGACAATCAAGTTACTGCCATGGTTTCTGCCACCTTGAAAGCTGGAGGGGCTGATCTGGATAACTTCGTCATCTCAACCTCAACAACACGTCGCAACAGAATGCTGTCCAGGTATAATATCAGCCAGAATCACATTTCCAAGTTTTGTGAAAACCCCCCACAGTACGCTGCCTTACACTGGGATGGAAAGTTTGCTCAAGATGTCTTGGCAGTGACCTGGAAGTACCTCAGAGACTTTAGCTGTGCTAGTGTCTGGTCCACCTTCATACACTGAAGGAAAGTTATTGGGAGTACCTGTCATCGACATTCTTCTGGCACAGCTCAGGCTGAGGCTTCAATGGATTTACTGGAGACATGGGAACTTACGGATAATGTTACTGCCCTTGTTTTTGACACTACATCCAGTAACAGTGGAGTTCACAGAGGAACTGCCAAACTGCTAGAGAAAATGCTGAACAAAAAGGTGTTTTATCTGGCCTGTCGACATCACATCCTGGAAATCCTAGTAGGAGCAGTTTGAGAGAAGCTGTTTGGGAAGGTGAAGGGGCCAGATAATCCCTGGTTTGAGCATCTGAAGGATGTTTGGACGGACTTGTCCAAGGAAAACCCAAAGATGCTGGCTATCAACAGCAAATGGCTGAAGGAAAAGAAACAGTGAAGAAATACTCCAAGACATTCTAACAGCAGAAAGGCTTCCAAGAGCCGACTACAGGGAAATGGCTGAACTGACAGTCATTGTTCTTGGAGGAACGCCTCCTCGAGGTATTCACTGGAGTCGACCAGGCGCCATTCATCAGGCCAGATGGATGGCCAGAAACCTGTACTCCATGAAAATGCTGATGTTTGCAGATCAACTTGAGTACGACGAAGACACTGTATCAAAGCTGGAAAGACTCAACACCTTCCTTGCGCTGTTCTACACTCCTGTATGGATGATGTCAATGTCTGCTGCAGATGCTCCCGTGAATGATCTAAGTCTAATCCAGGACATGTTGAAGTACAAGAAAACTGACCCAGAGCTTGCTGATGCAGTACTTAATAAGATGGAAAACCACAAATGGTACCTGACGCAGGAAGTCGTGCCATTTGCCCTGTTCAGCAGTAGATTGAGTGACACATTGAAGCACGACATTGCTGCCCGGTTACATGCCACTGAGAAGCCAGACAGCTTCAGAACAGGAAAGCCTCTATTCCAGAGAGTCACAGCTAAGACCACCCTGGTTGATCTCATTGGCCCAGAATCACATTTCCTGCTGGACACACTGAACATTGGATCCGAGTGGCTTCTGGAACCTGTCACGTCTTGGCCACAGAATGAGGACTACAGAAAAGCGTTGGACTATGTTAAGAATCTGAAAGCGGTGAATGACATTGCTGAACGTGGTGTCAAGATGATGAGCGACTTTCCAAATGTCATAACAACAGATGCCAAGCAAAGGGACTATCTCCTTCAAGCTGTGGAGTTCAACAGACGCCGCTTTGACAGCTTCAAGAAACAAACTCTCAACAACTGACTGTATAAATGTCATTATGAAATTAATCATTATGTAATGCTTTCACTTCTTAATCGATTAGAGTTGTGACAAAATGTTAATCTCAAATTTGTGTCATGAATAAGGCGCCTTGTCTGCCTTGAGTGTGAGAAAACGAATTTTGTGAGATTTCTGAAATCTTTGTATGTACCAATGTGCCATTTCTTGTTCCAAGACTATCATAATTGTATAAGTAAGAAAGAGGATGAAAAACACTTTAATTTGGTGCCTATTTTGTTGCTCTATCTTGTTTAGATAAAAAGTTATAGTGCAAAACATGATTCAAGGGACCCCGGAACTGGTGCTTTTGGCCGATTTCAAGGCAGAAAACTTAAAGCTCCATGCGGCATTGCTTCCCAACAACCTAGGTCAAAATGGTTGTGATTTTCGGCCTTTTCAGGTCAAAAAGCATGGGTAAAAGTACAGAAACCTATGAAAATAAGAAAAAGTTGATGTTTGAACAGGGCTAATATTATACCTTAATTTAGATTGTCTTCATCTCAAAAACTACCCATTTTCATTGGAGTGAAACTATGGAATGATTTAAATGCTCATATAAAAATATTGTGAAAGTACGTGGGCCACTCAATATATTTTGTCCCACCTTTTTTTTTTCTTTCCAAGTTTCCTTGTAAGTTCCAGAAATTTTTTACACAAGAAGTTACATACATTTTTTACAAGTTTTTATTTTTCCACATAGTCTCCATCCTTTTCTACGACTTTCCTCCATCCCGAAACAAGGGCCTTTATTCATTGCTGGTAAAAGTCCAATGGGTTCCGCTGGAGCGACCTCTTAACCTTCTCAACAACCTCATCGTCACTGAAACTTTCTTCCACAAATAGCATCCTTAATTGGCCCAAACAAATGGAAGTCTGAAGGTTCCAGATCCTGGCTGTATGGAGGGTGGGGTAACACATTCAAACACATTTTTGTGATGGCCTCTCTTGTTTGCAAACTGCTGTGTGATCTTGCGTTATCGTGCAAAAGAAGGACGTCTTCCAGTTTTCTCTCCGGTCGAACTCGCTTTATACGTCTCTAGAGTCTCTGTAAGGTAGCAATATACGCCTCTGAGTTGATTGTTTGTCCTTTCTTCATAATGTCCACCAGAATCACCTCTTTCATGTCCCAGAAGATGGTGGTCATAACTCATAACCTTTCCTGCAGAGGGAGCCATTTTGAACTTTTTCTTGCGTGGGGTGTCTGCGTGATGCCACTCCATGGATTGGCGTTTTGTTTCAGGTTCAAAGTGGTGTACCCAAGTCTCATCCCCAGTCACAATTCGTGAAAGGAAGTCATCCCCTTCTGTCTCTTATCGAACTAACAACTCGGAAGCAATTTCTTTTCTTTGGGCTTTGTGATCTTCAGTCATTTCACGAGGAACAAACCGTAAACACACTTTTGAGTATCCCAGTTACTGAATTATCGTATTCACACTTCCTTGACTAATTCCTAGCTCCAGTGATAGCTCCTTGTATGTGACGCGCCGATTTGATCGAATGATGCTGTTAGCACGTTGCACAGTATGAGATGTGACAGCCGATGCCGGGCTACCGCTGTGTGGCTCATCATCGACGCTGGCTCTCCTTCTCTCCAATGATCTCACACGTTTAATCCAGCGTCCAACTGTGCTTCGATCGACAACAGCATTTCCGTAAACGTTTTGTAGACGTTTGTGAATATTTCCAACTGTCAGACGCCATTTTCGAAACTGCATTAAACATCGGTTTTATGCAAAGGAGTTTAAAAGCGGTTTGATACAAGGATGGGAGGATCAAACCGGAAAAATCCGGTTATGTGAAGCGCAGAAGGTTCAAACTTACGGTCCAAAAGACATTTCAGCCCCATGGCCTATTATTTAGCTAAGAAAAAAGGGTGGGGCAAAATATATTGAGTGCCCCTAGTAAATTCGTTTAAAACCAAGTTGAAATCCCGACTAATGATGGCATAGTAACAAAATCTAGGATTAATATCCATTGTTATTGTTTATTAATTTCTCGTGTGTAATCTAGTATTAAAGACACATTTCTTGTGATTGTTCAGTTCTTATCTCTCATGTATAATATTGGTTTCTTTGTATGGTATTGGTATAATACCTTCGATGGTGACCTTGCATTTGTCATATCAGTAATGAAATTTAAGATTAATATATGCTTTATCTATTAATAATATTTATTTACTTATTTATTTATTTATTATTAATTAATAATAAGTAGCTGTTTATTTTTAATAAGAACCCAGTAAAGCCTAAATAAAGCTTAAGGGCCAAGTTAAATAAAATAAATAGTCCAGCTTCACAATTATTTATGTCATTGTAAATTGTAGAACGAATGTATTTATTTTATTATTAATAAAGGTTATTATTAATGTACATTAGAGTGTTCTGAAAAAATTAATTTCACCATAACTCTGCATATGTTGTCAACAGATGAGGTTGGATGAGAAACAAAGTCATGTAAAGTTTTGGTCAGATTAGTTTATACTAAGGGGTCATTTAAAAACCACGTGGTCCTTTTTCGGGTGGTTTTCAAACCCGTGCCCCCCCTTGTGTTCATTTGTGGCCAATGACTTAAACCCCCCTCCAAAACCACGTGGTCTTCTGCCGTCACCCCCAACCCCTTCTTAATCTTATGTAAAATGTAAGGTGCCATATTAGATTTCTTATATTATTGACAGGTAATGAGGCAAATGAACAATTAAAAGGCATATCTTCTAAATAAACTGTATTAATTGTTTGTTTCTTTAATTGAAAATAATATGTTGATTAAAAATGTAATTTTGAATGTTCAAAAAATTATTTATTGGAGCATACATATTGGTACACACTAACATATTGGATGCATACATATTAATTGGAGCATATTAGAGCATTAATTGGAGCATATTATGATAAAAAATATTATAAACAAGATATTTTAATGCTTAGTATTGGCCCCTCCCCTCCCCTTTAAGGACCACGTGGTTTTTGAATGGTCCCCTAAGGGACTGCGCATGGCAGATCAAAATTGTCCTTTTGTGCCAATTGACGATAATCGGCCTAATATGACACAGCAGTATTATTTTACACATGAAAGAATGGTCTTTCAATATAAAACAATTTTCAGTTTCCAAATAGAGTACCCGTTAGAACTTGTGTTGGCAACACTTCTTTGCCGGACACTGGTACGACTTACAGACTACCCGGTGGCACCTGCAGTTTGCTTTCAGACACGAGTGAGAGCGGCATATCTCAAAGGTTAGTGCGCGCATCAACCGGACGTTGTAGGACTTTTCTGTCTCACAACTAATGCTTCTGACCCTTTAGTGATCTTACGCTGGAGGATTTCAGAGAAGCGGACCAAGCAGTTTCTCAGGCTGCATCACGAAAGTTGGCTGCCTATCTTTGGCTGAGCGAAGACTTGGCGTCATTATTTTGTTTTCTGATGAAGTCGGTACACAAGAGAAAAGAGTAATGATTCAAGCGTTTAAGAAGCTGCCATAGGAGAAAGACTTGCGTAGAATAGAGTGTAAAACAACTAGTGCATACAAGGACAAAAGGATGACGGACTTTATTACCTCTTCAAGGCCTTAAAATTAGATGAAAGTTTCACAGAGCCAGACTTGATAAATAAATGCGAAAGATTTAGTGCATCACCTAAAAGTTGTTAACGATTGTGCTGAGCGGGCGGTTAAATTTGCTACGGACTTCAATGATACAATCACAGGTAATGAGGAACAACGCCAATTTTTTTTCCATATTGTGTAATTTCATCGCAACAAAATTCCTAAACCCCAAAATTCAAAATTCCTGTAGTGATATTTTTAATACAAGTTTGTTTTGAATGTATTTAATTTGGAATTCAGATACTTTTTTTTTCAGTCCTCGTGCAGTGCCTAAACAAATATCAAAGTAGATAAAATTTTTACTTCTCACTTGTTTTGTCAAATGTCATCAAATAAAATCCTATAAGACTTCAAATTTGCATTTTATTTTTTCTCCATCATAATTCAGAACACTAATGTACAGGACTCATAGGGAAAATAGACATTATAATTTTAAAGTGAAACAAACACACTTCTAATGTCAGTTTTACATATTTCAGGAAAAAAAAATACCCTGATGGCTCGGTATACCAATCAAGAGAAAGTGGAACTGGTATTGCTACATGTTTCTGGAAAAAGCCAGCGGGAGGTATTTTCATGAAGTAACTGACATGCATCTCTCCCCTTTTTCCAGAAACATGTAGCAATACAAGTACCACCTCCTCTTGATTGGTATACTGAGCCATCATGGTATTTTCTTTCGTGAAATATGTAAAACTGACATTAGAAATGTGTTTGTTTCACTTTAAAAATATAATGTCTATTTTCCCTATGAGTCCAGATTTCTAGAACACCCTGTATATGTAGTATGCTTGCATTCTTTTTGTTTTTCCCCTTCTACTCCAGTTGGAGAGAGTTTCTTACTTCCGGGGTTAAACCTTAACCCTAAGGAATTTTTAGGTACAGCCGAGTACTAGGCGTAAGATAGAGGTGCTGTATCGTAGTATCTCCCCTACAATTTCTCCAGATGTTATACTTATGGGCAGTTGGTCAAGGAACTCCACTGTAGATTTCTTTACTGCCCCTGTCGCCACCACCACTATTGGGATGATCTCAGATTCTACATTCCACATTCTCCGTATTTCATGTTTGAGTCTCTGGTATTTTAAGACCTTTTCACTTTCATAGCCACATTCCAGTCCGCTGGGACTCCTACTTCCACCAAGAGGCATTTTTTACCCTCCTTCTCTCTCACTACTATGTCTGGCCTGCATCCTGATACCCTGATGTCAGTTGGTATTTCGTGATCATAGAGGAGTAGCACTTTGTCATTGTCTTCTATTCCTTGTAGAATATGTTCCCAATGCTTTTCTGTTTGTAGCCCTATTTCATATTTCTTACACAACTTGAAGTGGATTAGCTTGCAGACTGCATTGTGTCTATCTGTGTAGTTTCCTCTGTGTAGGAGTATTTCGCATCCAGATAGTCTGTGACTCAGCCTCTGGGCTCTTTGAGCACAGTCTGCACATCTCAGTTTCATTTCTACCATCAATATTTCGTTTGAACCAGTTTGTCCGTAGTGCCTGGTCTTGTGCTGCCACCACCAGCCGTTCATCCTCTGGTCTCAGTGCCCTCCTTACCAGGAACTCCATGGTTTTATCCATCTCTATGTATGCTCTGTTCAGCACGTCCTCTTTGTATACTTTGCTGAATTTGTGCTCTTCCCAGATCTTCTCCTTTTCTTCTGATCTTTTCCTCTTATACCTTCTTTTTATGGTGCTTATCTTTTGCATGAGAGGTTTATTTGCAATGTCTTCAAGCTGTTCAGGTCCTATGCCAGCGTCCACTAGATAATCATTTGCCTTCTTTGAAAGTGATGTTGTTTGAGGCTTTTGACGTTCATGGTCTCTTACAAATCTGACTAGCCTTCCTTCTCTTTCCTTATGTACTGTGCTAATTCTATTGTTGTGGCTTTGTGTACTTGGTCTATTAGCGCAAGCCCTAATCCACCGACCCTCCTTGGCAGATATAGCCTTGGTGTGCATTGGTTTTTATATATGATCTTATGCGCATGGAGCATTTTTCTGATGATTGTATCCAGTTTGTTGATTTCTAGCTGGGTCCAATTGATTATGCCAAAACTGTATGACAGTACAGGTACTGCCAGTAAGTGTATGGATAGGATCTTATTTTTACTGGTTAGGTGAGATTTTAGGATTAGTTTTATCCTTTTTGAATATTCTTTCTTTCATAATATCATTTTCCATCTTTTCAGATTCCTCCATCTCCAGATATTTATATGTTGCCTCTTGCTCTAGTTCTTCTATCACGATATTGTCCACCCTGATGTTTTCTGATTCACACCTTTTGCCTTTCTTTAGTGTGACAGTGTCACATTTCTCAAGCCCAAACTCCATCTGGATGTCATCTGAGAACTTTTTGACCTCCCTGATCTCTTCTGTTAGCTCGCTTTTGTTTGGGGCGTACAGTTTTAGGTCGTCCATGTAAAATAAATGAGATATTTTTGGGCTGCTCTTTTCCCTTGGTCTCATGACGTAGCCTTTGTTTAGGTTATTCATTAGTTGGCTAAGTGGGTTTAGTGCCAGTACAAACAAAAGAGGGGACATTGAATCACCCTGGTCGATCCCTCTCTTGATTCTCACACTGTTCACCTCTAAAGTTCCCTTACTGTGATGGAGAGTTAGGTCCGTTTCCCATCGTGCCATAGCTGTTTCTAAAAAGATCCTGATTGTGGGGTGTGTTTGAGAGCATGCTGGACTGCTCATAGGGTAGATGAAACACGGAAAAAAAGTCAGCTCAGGAGGACAGTGACAGAAGAAACGGGTCGATTGGTGTCTACAATTTCCTCCTTATACAATCCTTATACCGGATCTGTAGAATTTCGTACGAATAGTCTGAAACGTTGCACAGCTTACATTACCCGGACCAAAAGGTGTTAATGTACCTCATAGATACAAAGATTTAACACCTAATTATAAGTCTGTCTTAGTACAACGCGATATATCTTTCTTTATGTAGATGGGCCAGGGACTACAGCGTTAGGGATACACTAAGATTTTTCTGGATCCTAAAGGCACAATCTACCTGAACTAAGTATGTTAATCCAAGTATCCAAGTTTGACTGATGTTCAGCTGTGAAACGTTACCACAGCTTGTCTGTGTGTTAATAGACGGAAGAGATAGGCTTATAAATAAAGATGGCGTCGAAGTCAGTAAACACTGACTGCAGGCCTATATACGAAATATGAATATAAGGAGAATATATCTCAAACAATTCGGTTTATAATCGTATAAACTTTTTGTCGTTTAAACATATGCTTTTATTCGATACGTTGATAAGATGTTAATACGTTAAAACTATAGCTACATTACGTAACCGGAATATCAGTGAAGCAAGTTGAACATTAAATGACACGACTTTAGGATGCATTTACATGCCAGAGAACGTCTTGAACGTTTATTACCAACTTCTTCATACGAATGCTTACGAAGCAGATGGAATAAATACATACGTTATGTGATTGTCAAATCGTTTAATCACTTAATTGCAGAAGCGAGCAACAAAGTGTATTGAACATTTAAGAACATTACTTCCCGCTACGAATATTTACAAGGCAATGTAGAGTAAATCCAGGCAAATACGCGAGGTTAGGGACCGAGAAGGTTCATGTATGACATTTGTGAACATGAGACCTTATGGGGAAATTGGGGTTACGTGCCGGAACTTGAAAAAATTTGTTACCACTGTATATTGTATATAAAATAACAGTTTTACACCCTGAAAGAGATATGTAATCCCATTTTCTCCTCCCATATGTAGAAAGATGATGCAATCATGGAATTTATTGGATTATGTTTTTCCTTGGAAGTTTGTTATGCTATGCGATTAGTAATCATTTCTATTTTACAAGTGTTGTATGGAAATGCAGTTTTGAAGTAACCCAATTACTCCAAGTAATCATTCAAGTAATTTTATTTGAAAACATATTGCTTATGAAAAGTCGTGCCTTAGATTTACTTGTATTGAAGTGTTCTTTTAATTATTACTATGTTATTTACCTATTTTTATTTCCTTCCCCACTTTTTACCTAAATATATATATATCGGTGTCCTCAAATGATGACACTGGGATGACGTGGCAATTTTCCCATATTTATAAATACACAAAATGGCTTCTAGAAGACGTGTTTTAAACCCCGAACAAGCTGTTTCACTGCTTGACGAAGAGGAAGAAAACCTTGTTCCTCCCGATCCTGATGAAGTGACGGATTTGGATGAAGATGATGATTTTACTGAGGATCACTATGTGACTGATGTGCCTGGAACTGTTGAGGTATTTGGAAAAAATGATAAATCAACTGAGCCAGAAATTTTGAATGCTAGTGTGGGACGTACAGTCTCCCTGCAATAGTAGCGCTCCATTCCTGCGTAGCCCTCTCCGTGATGTAGCAGCAATACAGTCACTCATTCTACCCCACTCTCACTCCCTCCCTCTCCTCCTCCACCTCTCAGGTGTTGTCATATTAATACTTTTATTTTTTGAAAGCTAATAACTGAATAAATATACTGTTCACTGTAGTTTTGGTGGTAATGCTAGGACGACTATGTATTTTATTCACGCATTATTCCTAAATCAAGCAACTTTAGGGATTTTCTTAAGAACATACAAAACATAATGTTCAAATTATAAGGAACTGACAATTGTTGAAGTAAACAAATATATATTTACTACATCACACCCATAACATTATTATACACAATTACTCAATACTTGGTCCATCCTCCATTATTATTAATGCCCTCTCGTAGCCTATTTAGAACATATGCCACATGTTTGTAGATGACTTGTGGGTTCCTGCGGAAAAGTTCCCACTTTGCCATAGTGTGTTCCAGCAGGTGCTGAGATGTCCGTTCCTGCCCAGGCTCCCAAGCGTTAACCACATATTCCCACACATTTTCAATGGGGTTTAGGTCACACCCCTTGGTGGGCAAGTTCAGCAGCTCGACATCTTGTTGTTCCTGCAACCACCGTCTGATGATCCTGCAAAAAGAAATGAGCAAAACTTGAGAGTTCACATTTCATCCATACTTTTTTGAAGTTGCCTTAAGAGGACACAAAAATAAATAAATAAATAAATAAAAATGAAGATACATTAAAAATTACAGTTAAAACTACGCTTACTAATGTCCACCTTTAATTATATTACCTTAAAATATACACTGCTTGACCTTAATTAAGTAATTTTCTTGAAAGCATATTCTGTGTAAGGAAAATAATTTAGTTGTATTACTTACCTGCATAAATATAATCCGCTCAGGATGAGGCAAAGCGTGCGTTCTTACAGTTGGCAGCATCACCTCCTTCAGTATCTCTAAATACTGCTCGGCTGTAAACCTCCCGTTAATTTCTGCCAGCTTTCCAATGCCGTACAGGTGCACCCATCCCACACGTTGCAGGTCACGTGCTCACTCCTTGTCACCCCATATACAGTATTTGTTTGGTGGGCATACCTCGTATTGTCTGGGTTGGGCCGTCCAAGTTACGTCACTACCATATACGAGCTGTAAGTCGTTTCCCTTTTACCCTACTTTAACCCATTTCTTATATTTAAGTATACCATAATAACAGATAATTGTGATTTTTTTTTACTAATGCAAGAAGTGTCTCTTTCCTTTTCCTTATAAATTACAATCGATTGCAACAATATTACATTACATACTCTGTATAACAGTTGTTAATCATATTACTCTTTTTTCTATTTAATTAAGAATATTATGTATTTTATACATTGCATTGGAAACTGGTGGAAAGCATATGTGATAGCGGTATATAAAGCAGTGTTTCAAGGATAAAAAATAAAGTGTTGGGTATTTACACACACACACACATACACACACACACACGAAATCCATCTCTCGCTCTGACCGATGCTACCCATGTCCCCCCTCCCCCTCCTCATGCGTTGCTTCCACATCTCGGAGAGGGCTATGCAGGGGTGGAGCGCGACTATTGCAGGGGACTGTACATGCACAAATTGAATTCAACCTCATGCACCGAGGTGGTACAAGGTCTCAGAGAAATATAGAGACATTTAGAAATCCGGTAACAGTGGTGAAAAGTTGCAGTTTTTAAAAGACAGTACTCATAATCTGTCATCAACAGAACTTTTAGAAAAATTATGGGATGACAATATTATGAAGTTTATTATTTATCGATCACACTCGCTTATATGCCAATGACTATAAGCACGATTTATCTTTCTCTACTGGCAATAATGAAATTAAAGCATTTTGGTGATACTTTTACTGAGTGGTTACAACCGCCAACTAACTATATCATCATACTGGTCAGACTCTTTGAACCTTGGTAAGAAACTTATAGAAGGGGCAAAGCCTAGAAGCAGATTTCAGAAACTAGAAGCCTATGTTCATGTTCAGGATAATATTAAAGCAAATGATTTTAAAAATGACAAGTGCTTCAAAATTCGACCTCTTATGGAGCTTTAAAATCAGAATTTTATACAATGGGGAATTTTATACTATGTCTAACATGAATTGAAACAGTTCATTCGAGGCAAACAAGTACGCTTTGGGTTTAAATTTTGGCTTTTTTGTGATCCATCTGGATACTGTTATTAGTTTTCATTGTACGCGGGCAAAGATTTTCATCAATCTAAAAACACTATCCCTCTTGGTTCACGTGTTGTTCTTCAGCTTCTTCAAGTTGTAGCTGAGTCTGGCTCACATCATGTTTACGTTGACAACTTTTTCACTAGTTTTCACTTTTTGCATAATCTGCATCATCGTGGGTTTAGAGCTACGGGTATAATTAGAGAAAACAGAACAGGAAAATGTCCTCTAACAAGTGTAAAGGATGTGAAAAAAAAGACGAGGGGAGTTTGACTGCAGATTTGATTTTGTAAATGAACTGTTATGTGTACGATGGAATGATAACAGCTGTCACTTTACTCGGTAACTATGAGAAAATACAGCCACTTCAATTTGTCTAAAGGTTGTCATCCAGCGAAAAAAAGAGAATTGCTGTTCAGCAGCCAAGTGTAGTTTTAAGATATAATTCAGAGATGGGTGTCGTTGACCAGCATGATTGGCTCGCTGCTAAGTATTCTCTCTCAATCAGGTGAAAGAAATGGTACTGGCGTTTTATAACAAGAATGCTAGACACGGCTGTGGTAAATGCATGGTGTATCGTCCAGGGACGTAGCCAGGAATGTCCAGTAACAAATTGAGTCGTCTCGCATTTATTCTCGCAAATCTATCCAATATTTCGGACGCATCATCTAGAGTTAGCTTGTCTCTCTCCATGGCGATTAAAGTTAATCCTGTTAGACGATCTTCACTCATTCTATTTCGTAGCCATGTCTTCAACCTGCGAAGGTTTGAAAATGAACGCTCTGGCGCAGCTGTGAAAACAGGTTGAACAGCGAAAACCTGCAGTAGTAGATGGACGATTGGGAACGCAATACTATCGCATTTCTCTATAGCCAAAATTGCATCGGAAGGCCTCTCAGAAGGTTCAAAGGTTTTCCAGACCTCGTACCACACAGTCTACTCGCGAAGGGCTTTCTGTGCCGATTCATTTTGATGTGGCAATTAGCTTTCCAAAACTCGCATGCTTCTTCTAGTTTCTTGTCCTATGCAGTAGCTTCTTGGGAGTAATAATGCAGGCAGGGAGTAGAAAGCCCAAACCCATGGCTTGCGTATTATGAGACGAGAAGCGACGTTCTAGATTTTGTATTGTAGTGTCCAAGAAAGGCAAGAAAACAGAGATTCTAGAGTAAACCTCAGGGTTCTCTGCTGATAAATTGGAGCGATGTTGTTGCCTTCCAGACCGTCTGAGAGTGACACTGGTGTCTCACCACTTGGAGGAAAGTTCAATGACATCAGAGAACACTTCCACGACATTTTCTTGGCATGTCTGCAGTACTTGAAGAACTGACTGAACGAGCTTGACGGCACCAAGCATGTCCTGGAAATGCATCAAATATCGATATGCATCAAATAATAGTTGACTAATGCTATGTATGACTATATATGACTAATATATGACTATATATGACCAGCAGCATAAATGGAAGCTATTAATATTTGAAACTTATTAAACTACATAGACATATGTTTTATTGGTTCGACAGTTGCAGTTTTGTAGCAAGAGGTCGGAGCTTCGATGTCACGACAGCGGCTGAGTGCAACGTTATGGTGAACACAGGGTCTTCTAAGATGACTTTGGGTCGTTCTTCCACCGGGATCTCTGTAATTATAATACATGGTGTTCACGTAAACTTTATTGTCCATAGTAATATATGTCCCTGTATTATTAAGGGAATTTTTAAGAGGATTTATACGTGCTCTACATATAATTATACATGTGAAAGTCTATCGATATAAATACACCTGCACCTAAAAAACAATTGGTTTTTTTTTCTCCATTCGTAGCAATATGCATGAATACTATGTTATTTGAGAAAATAACGAAATTTTTCATAACAGAAAAGGAACAAGCTTCAACAATATAACAACTATTATTTACCTGTTCCATAGACATCTTTATAGGCTCAAGTAATTCGATGAAGATGTTGATGCCCTCGTGCTTTTCGATCCACCTGGTCTCGCAGAGTTTCTTCAGGTTAGTGGACGTTCTATCTGGAAAGCAGGGTTTGACAGCGGCATTGAATAACGTCTTTCTTTTTGCACTTGCGTTAATGAATGCAACGATCTGGCGGACTGAGCCAATCATATTTCTGATTTCTAGCACATTGCTCGCATCAACGATGGTTAGATTCAATGAATGTGCCGCACAGTGTGTATACAGTGCCCAAGGATTAAGAGTGGGGATTACAGATGATGATCCAGCAACAGTGGAACTCATGGATGATGCACCATCATATCTTTTCCCAACGCACTGTTGAATGTCTGATCCTATTTTTTTAGTAGTATCTACAATAGCTTTGCCAGAAAGTTTCCCTGATAACTTTGGTTCTAAGACTTCACCCTCTTTCAAAGTTCCAAAATCGAGGTTAAACGACTCCTGATAGAGGTCTTGGAAGCATAAGAACACCTCACGGACTTTTCCAGCACTTAGATATCGGACGCACAAGCACAATTGCTCAACTGTTACGATGTCTTGAGTTTCATCAGCAAACAGCGAGAAAAGACAACCTCCTTGTGATATCTCGTCAAGTATTCTTTCTTGAATAAGTTTTCCAATGATTTCGATAATTTCATTCTGAATTTCGGGGGATGTGTAGATTGCATTCCTGGGAGCACTTTCTACATGGGTTTTCAAGTCTGCATCACCGCCAAACGCCATTAATCTCAAAAGGGCTCTAAAGTTTCCATCATTTTTTGTTGATAGCCCTTCCGCTTCGTCACCAAATATGGAATCTGATTCATCGTTTCCATTAAAGGCAAACTTTGTTGGCCACAGAGAATGATGGCTCTGATAACACTGGTCGAAAAAATCGAACTTTTTCTCTCATCAAAGATGTATACACATGTTTCTAGACCAGTTTTGCGCGCTGATTTCAAATCTGTTTCCGGGTTTCCTTTAGCACATCTAGTTATCGAAATATGACTGGTGTTAATTTCAGCACAATTTATCGTAAAAGTACAACTTTATTCATAAAAAGAAATGTACACCAACCTAAAAACGTTGCTAGTACGACTTTCTTTTGTAAACCTTGTCCAGATCGTTGCGGTACAACATCCAGCAGTAGTCTGCCAGCATACTTCCTTTCCAGAACCCTTGGTAGCGATTTTCCATTGAGTGGATGTCTTGATGGAAGCAGTACCCCTGTTCGTCACTCACCGCGCCAAGGTTTTCTGGAAAGAAATCTAGATGCGAATGTAAAAAATGCATTTTGAAGGACATGCGACAGCCCATTTCTTGATATGCATCGAGCAGTTTCTGAACTCCATCTTTGTATGCGGGAGACGTGTGGTTATCCTTATACCAGTATCCTTATTTGAGGACAGCATTTTATGACAAAACTATTAAAATTGTGACAGTACTTTATATAATAACATTCGTTTATAATGACATGAGGAATACATACTGTACATATCCAAATTTTCAGTTAAATATGATAAAAAAAATGTACTTTGTAGCTAATGGCATAAATAATATATAACACAAAGAATAATTAACAATGTAAAATAATGATAACTCCAAGGTGTAGCCTAACCTAGCTGCTCAGTCCCACAAAAAAAACATATATGTATGTGGGTGCGTATGCATATATAGAAAAGTTTCTTTTATATACGTATATGTGTGTACGTGAACTCCAAGGGTTATCCTAACCTAAGTCAGTTCAGGCACATAAAAAAAAAATATATATATATATATATACATATGGGTATGTAGGTAGCCTAAACACAAGGAGAGAGAGAACATCCATCCATTCGTAGCCATGGAGCATCGCAGAGTGGTGTCGTCAGCATCACAGACAGCTGGCTTAGAAAGCAGCCGTTCACCTCACAGCCAGGCGTATAGGGCGTACACAGTTATTTACGTACATATAAACTAGTATTGCTGTGCCCTAAAAAACACACACGTAAAGATGAATTAACGCAGTTCTATCCACAAAAACGAACCCTTAGGATACCTCACAATTAAACACACCTCAACAAGAACAAAACGTACATGATGAATTAAAACAGTTCTATTATAACAAAATAGATGCATGCCCTTACATTACCTCACATACCCCTTCATACACAGCCCCATATCAACAAAACACACGTCCATAAGGTACACGGAGAATTAACGCTGCTCTATTATAACAAAATAGATGCGAGCCCTTAGATTACCTCACAATGCTCAATATATATATATATATATATATATATATATATAATATATATATATATATATATATATATATTAGGGTGGTTTTATCTCATAGAGGTGGAATTCTATTCCAATTTGTTTTCTTTGCCAACCATCATCCAGTACCACTTTGGGTAGAAACTATAGAGTAGGAATATTTTTATGATCAAACGATATTTAGGACGTTCTCAACTCATGTGAAATTTTACGAATATAAAATATATTGATATTAAATATGAATCAATGAAATTCGTACTATATATATAATTTTGCTACAATAGCCCATTATTATGCTGTCCTTGAAGCAAAAAACAAAAACTAAATATTTATATAAAAATAAAAACAAAAAAAGTTTATATAAAAACAAAAAATAAGAAATAAAAACAAAAAAAAGTTTATATAAAAACAAAAATAAAAAATGAAAAATCAAACCTACAAAATTTTAACAAAAAAATCACGTTTGCAGCGTTAAAAAATTGCAACACAACATTAGCAACGCAGGTATTTAACAAATTTGTGCTTCTCTCAACTTCTCATGAGCGACGATGTCGATGACAACACGTGCGGCCAGTGCCATCTGGTTGGTTGGTGTTACTCAGGCGAACTTTACATCATCGAAGCTCCCATTTCGCCGACATGTATTGGCTGTTCTATTCCATTTCCACAATCAGCAAAAATTGACTCTTAAAGATAGCGTGTCCAAGACAGCTGATCTCTTGCTTCCAATTTGGATGAAAACTCGAGTGCCTACAAAAGCTATTAAAAATGTTATCAAACACATCAAGAAGCTTCATACTGAGTGGCAAGTGCTCAAGAAGAATATCAACCGAAAGTCTGCCACGAACCTTGCCAACCAGGCAACATTTCAAAATGGGTTACACAACCTCTTCGACATCGCCCACAAGGATGCCATGCAGCTGATGAAAATTGAAGAGGACAGACAATTCCTGGAAGCTCAACGGGAGACAGGACAGAGGGTCACGATGGCTGGAGTCGAGAGAAAACTCACTCTGCATGAAGAACGCGTTGCAAGAAGGAGAGCGGAAGCTTCAAAGCGGGCTGGCAAAGCGGCTTCATCAAGTGCTGCTGCAACCGACGTCGCTGTTCTTGAGTTGTCTTCGCCGAGCAACTCGTCAGAAGTGGAGGAAGAGCCTGCACCAGCAGAAACGCGTGCTCTTAAACGAGCTCGACTTCGTGGAACTGTAAGTGTGGTGACACCTGAAGTGGCAGCTGAACTAGACCGTACTAATGTGACTGACGGCAAGCGGCGCATATATTTTTAGCGTTAGTGTCCACGAGCCAATTCGGTCACGAAGTAGAAGACCTGATGATCAGCTGAAGCACTATCCGCAAGGAGAGGATGGAACATTGGAAGAAGTTTGCTAATGAGATGAAGGAAAGCTTCGTCCCAGCATTTCCTCTGATCTTGCATTAGGACGGCAAAATCATGGAGGATTACGCTGGTCCTGGTCGGGACAAAGTGGACCGTCTCCCGATTCTTGTATCTGGACAAGACGTGAAGAAGTTGCTGGCAGTTCCAAAATTCAATCGGGAAAGTCGGAAGTAATTGGGAGTGGCATCGTGGAGACGATAAATGAGTGGGGACTGAGGGAACGAGTGAAGGGGCTTTGCTTTGACACCACCGCGTCGAACACTGGTTCAAAGGGAGGAGTTTGTGTTCGTTTGGAAACTGAGCTTGGGAGGAATTTATTGAACTTGGCGTGTCGACATCACATCTTGGAGATACTCCTAGAGACGGTCTTCAGCCTTCATGATGTCTCCAGCTCCATATCACCAAATATTCAGCTCTTCGGTCAGTTCCGGAACTACTGCCCTTACCTCGATAAGACAGCATACTCTTCGGCAGTGGATGAAGAAGACCTAATCCCTGTGATAAATGGATATAAGACTGAGGTCATTGCATTTGCTGTTGACCAGCTGTCCAAATTTCAGCCACGGAATGACTACCGTGAGCTCCTTGAGCTGACGATTATCTTCCTTGGAGAGCTCCCTCCACGCGGGATCTACAGTATTTCCGATATCCTGGAGCAAAACATCGAACTCGTTGGATGGCTCGAGCTATCTACGCCATCAAAATGTGGCTCTTCCGCAAGGAGTTTCCCCTCCAGCAGCAACAGGGATCATCAAGAAGGCCATCGCGCAGTGATATGGTGTGGAGCCACCTCCAGGAAGTAATCCTCTTTGTCACAGCCATCTGTGTCAGATACTGGTTTCAGAGTCCGTCTCAGTAGAAGCTCTGAGAAACGATCTGAATCTCCTCCGTGCACTAGCTAATTATGCTGGTAAAGATATATCTAAGGCTGTCAGCATAGCATTCATCCGCCATCTTTGGTATCTATCAGAAACATTGGTAGGATTCGGTTTCTTCGATGACAGTGTTGCATCAGAGGAGAAGAGGCAGACGGTAAATGCTCTGAAAAACAAAATTGGGTTTGAGGAGCCCCCTGAACGGATCTCTCCAGTTGGCCAAGCATGTGGGAAAGAATTACACGATTTTGTCACCATGTCAACTCTGAAGTTTTTTGAAATACATGAACTGCCTCAGGATTTCTTGGAGGAGGATCCAACACTTTGGCCAGTCCATGAATCATACAGAAGCCAGGCTACTGTCCGGTCGGTGAAAGTGATCAACGACCTCGCAGAACGCGGTGTTGTACTCTTCCAGGAGTTCAATGCATCTCTCATTGATTCATCGAATATCAGTTAGATAGAGTGAAATATATACTTTTCAACAAGATGGAGGCCCTGCTTACAGAGCACGCCAAACTGTCACATTCCTTGAGAACAAAACGCCGGATTTTATCGAACCCAATATGTCGCCGGCTAGTAGCCCCGATCTTTCACCACTAGATTATGGTGTTTGGGAAGCCATGAAGTCCAAAGTTTACATCACTGGTACCAATATAAGAGACATACATGAACTACGCGAAATAATTCTGCTCAGCTGAGAGAAGGTGTCTCAACGATATGTAAATAGGTTTATTGATCAGTGTTGTCCACGTTTAGAGGCCTGCGTTGAGCAGGAAGGGGGACACATCGAGCAACTTCTCAATTAAGACGAACAATATGCAAAGGTAAGCATCTATGAAGTTTGGAAGCTTTAGTTCCCTTTCTTTTTTAATATGACATTTTACCTCTTTGGGGTCTTTGTTTTACCCACTTTGTATACATATATATATATATATATATATATATATATATATATATATATATATATATAAATATGTATATATATAAGCTTGAATGTTCCCATAAAATATTGTAAATCCGATACAATTTCTATCATAAATGAGAGGCATGGAAACTTTCTTAAAAAAAATTATATGAACTTAAATGTACCTATAAAATAAATAAAAAAAATTCTACATTCGCACCTTTTTTCTCTTAAAGGAGATGGTCGGAGCTGGACCGTATTGCAGATGTTTTTAGGGACAGCTTTAAAGAAATTCAACTTAGTGACAATGAAATGAATAGGGGACTAGAAGTTTTACAGAACACGCGACACTCCGGTTGCTGGACGCAGAGCGAGTGTGTTATAATCGAAGAAGCGATGTAAGTTTTTCTTTTTCTTGTGTGTGTGTGTGTGTGTGTGTGTGTGTGCGTCGTGTAAGAATAAGCCAAGTATTTTCAACATCTTATTAAGTTCTAAAGCTATGAGGAATATTTTAAGTATATTTATAAATTAATACATAATTTCGTTTATTGTTTTCGCATACTTACAAATAGGAGTGACAATAATTTCGTGTATATATAGAGAGTGGGCCTTTTAACTCAGACGGTTTTAATATCCTTATAACTTTTTTGTTTTTTAACCAAATCAAATAAAATTTATACACAACATAGGTACATACAAAAAGTTTTTTTGGATATAAATTTAATTACCTTTATAAACTTACAAGGTTAGTTATAAACTTCAATGTGATTTCCACCATTTTCGATCAGTATAGGCAGCCTTGCTCTGTATTCCAAAGCCACCTTTTGTCGCATTTCGACCGTAATTTCAACAAAAGCTGCTTGAATTCTCTGTTTCAGTTCATGAATGTCGGTTGGTCTTGTCGCGTAGACTTTCGACTTAATAAACCCCCATAAAAAAAAGTCGCAAGGGGTGAGATCGGGAGAGCGTGGGGGCCAGGGCATATTGGAAGACTAGCAATTACGCAATAACTTTGGCTTATTTTATATGACATTTCGTTATAAAGCATTTGTTTTCGTATACGTCAAAAGGTTTTTCTTCGCCATTTCGTCAATTCTGCAGATAGATAAAAACAGCTTAGTGAAAAAAACTTTATGTATGTACATATGTTGTGTATAAATTTTATTTGATTTGGTTAAAAAACAAAAACGTTATAAGGATATTAAAACCGTCAGAGTTAAAAGGCCCACCCGGTATATATATATATATATATATATGTAAATAACCAATTTTAATTAATTACAGATTTAACAGCCAATACATTTTAAATAAGTTACAGAACATAATCCCCGTCCCTATACGTTACACAAATCATTATTAGGGATACATTTTTGAATTAATTCAATACATTACTGTGCATATTGCTATAATTTAAAGTAATTAACTGATAAAGTTGCAATTGTGTATATATATACACATAAAACTTCTCACAACACATCGAGTGCCTACAAACGGGAACCATTTTTTCATCTGGATGCATACCAGTTTATCATTCAGTTCATTGTCAGAAATCCGTTGCAGAAATTCTGTAAATCTCCCGCCACGAGCCATATGCATGAGAAAACACAAACAGTACATGCCACAGACATTGGTGTAGTAGCTCTGGAATCGGTAAGGATTCCACACTATCTGTCGAATTTGCAGTTGCTCGAAAAATTTTACAATAACACCATCATTCCTTGGATGTTCACCCAGTGAATTAAAATAGTACATTCGCTGCCTATTTTTAAAATAAACGGCTATCCAATGAATCCCTTCTCCACCACTAACATCCATATTTATAATAAGTGCGCCGCAGCAGTTTTAACGCAGTGGTAGTTTCAACGTTTTATTCTTCGCAAACACGCCGATAAATTTGGAGCGTGTGAATCGGTCACTCTTCATTACGCTCTGTAGTGTAATTGTGTCCATTTTTAAAAGTCTGTGACTACACTTCTAAACCTGTCAACTTCGATTAGGGCTTGCGACCCTACTACTACACTAATAGGGGCGTCTAGCGGCATGCCGAATTCCAATATGACTGAGATGTTCCCACTCTGTTGTGGGCTTATGTGTGTGTTTATACTTGCAGATAAATCGGGGAAGAGGTCATAGGGCTAAATATTGACCCTCTCGACGAATTCCTTCTGAATTACGCCGATTCCTAATTCGTTGCAAGTCCCGGCAATATGTGCCGGTAAGTTTGCTATACGCTCTCAAGCAAAGTGGAAACTCGTCATCTGTAGAATAATTCGTTTCCAATGTCCCACCTAAGGCCACCCCATTGACGTACAGGGTTATATTTTAAAGGCCGAAATTTTCGAACTTAAACGCGGTCTTTTTGTATTTTCCATTCACAGAAGTGTGCTCCTGTATTCCAATTAATATCCTTTTAGGTAGAGCTCCAAGAGCAACATTTTCTCTCTGCTTCGATGTTAGCCCTGAGAGCACCGTATATATCTTAAGTTGGACTTTATTAATTGGGTATTTTACTGTGGCGTGTAGTAAATTTGTTTTCAATTTCTAGTTGCTTAGCAGAGCTTAATTTCACTCGACGCACGCGGAGATATATCTCCATGATACGAATCATCACAGGCTTCGGCCTCTCTTCTTGGTCAACACCCAGGTTTAAACAAATCTCAGGGCTCGTACGGGTGAGTTTTATTTTCATATAGACCCCATTCACAAGCAGCTTCTCCTGGAATGTGAAATCTATTTGGAGGCGCCCAAAACATTTATATATCTTCTTTTTAGAATTTTTAAATTTGGCTTTTATACTACTTTCATCTTTAGCTTGATAATATCCTTCGGCAGTTAAAAAGGTATCTTTCGCTTCTTTTCAAAAGTTGACATTTTCCAGATAGGCTCGTAGGTGATAGTAGCCAGACCCTGCTGAGAAGTTGATCTGATTTAAATACACGTTACACTAACTGAATATGGTGTGTAGAAAGTTGGTCTCTTGGTATACAACGTAATCGTTTTCGCAATCAGTTACATCTGAATGTGCTATACGTAGTTTAGCGTACATATGTACACAGCTTGGATCAAAAAAGTAAGGGCCTGAGCTTGGGATCACGAATTCTATGGAGCACTCGGCGAGGAGCTAATGGTGTTTAGCAGATTAACTGTGATAAAGTCAGTGTGCTCTATAGATATTTGTGTCGGTGGCATGTCAAAGAGGTCCAGCTCCGAGTTACAACATTGTGAACTACACGGATGGATGAAACGTGCCATGGCGCGTCAGAAATAGTGGCACCTCTCTCGTCAAGTAGTAATCAGTCTATAATTCATGAGAGCAACGTCCTTAGCTTAAATCTGTTAAAAAAGTGATCAACCATAGGTTTCATGCGCTTAGAACACTTCCTCTTTTTTTTATGTCCTTTTACCTTTAGCACCCTGAGTTGGTAACCCCTTCTTCTTCTTTCGTACAGGGCGCTTGTTCTTCTTCCCGCCCCGCTACCACGTATTTTTCTTTTTGCATCTTTGACGATTTCGTCCCGTGTATGCTTTTCATGTTTTTTAGAGCTTCTTTAGGCTTAGCCCCGGCCATTATGTCTTCTACCGTGTTCAGACCTGATTGTAACGCTTTCCTGCCGAGATATCTGGCACCATTCTTCAGCAAGGGGACAGCCGTAGGCAGTATGGTTGAAAAAATGGAACCAACTGTGAACGGCCTTCGGTTCATTCTATCACAGTGCGAGGGAAGTGAAGCTTCACTGTTAAGCTCCCGTCACCGAATGGAAAAATTTTCCCCTCGATTGTACGTATATATATTGAGATACGGGTTAGTAGGTTAGTTGTAAATTTAACATAATGAGGTTTGTCGTATGTGATGCTTAAGCTCCTTCCTCTATGATTGGGAATGTGGGCGATGCGAAGCAGGCGCGCCTGGGTATCGCCAACAAACTGATGTTCCACGATAGTGCTGTAAATATAGCACATGTCCGGGGGAGAGTCTCCATCGTTCAATTTCTTCAATTTCAGCTGATACAATCAACTGCACAAGTCATGTTGTGATTCGTGACAAGTATCTCTTTGGAAGGCTGCCCCATATCTGCCCTAGGTTATATAATTTGAACAGCGATTTGCCTTTAATATTTCTGTTATCCTTCAATTTTAGAGTCAAAGTATGTACCGGGGTATCTTTTTTTACTATTTCGTATACTAAATCAGCCGTAAGATTAGAACATTTCAGACTACCATGTAAGTCTCTCACAACATCCTCGGCTGTGTCATAATGACTCGGTCCTAGTGTTACTTCTCTAGTGTAGTACTGTACCTCCCCACACCGGGCGGAGCGCATGGTATCGTTCCGAGTTACTCCGGCCTTTTCACACTCATCACGGTTTCTAAAAACCGTAAAAACGGATTCTCTATTGTCAATACTTAAAAACTTGGTAGCCAATTGAAATTTGCATATTCCTACATCATATGATTCACGTCTCAATTCAATGGGCCCATGAATTTCTGTTACAAAGTTGGACAGGGTGTTGTTAGGATGTACAGACAGAGAAGCAGAGGACGGGAGTGTGACGTAGAAGCGGTTAGGCGCCATGTTGTATACTATTTAAGCTTCATTATTGCATCAGCTTTTATATAGGTGTTGAAACTTTATGGGTACCCTAGCCATTTCAGTAGGTATATTTATTTTTCTCTATCCTGAACCTTTGCTCCCTAAAATTTTTCAATTTTAAACACTTTTTCTTCTAAATTAAATGACACTTTCTGCAGCTCCTCGCCATAAAAGCCCCCTGCAATTTCTTCCCCATTCAACTCTTCAACGTAATACAGCATCACCTCGTCTTTAGATCTCAGTGACCTAATTTTGAAAATCTCACGTGTCCAACCTTGATCAAATTTCTTCGCGAATTTATTTCCTGAACGCGACTGCCTTACATAATTATTGATTTTGAAATGCGCAGAGCATGGTGGCGCTCTACGAATATCTTTTCTCAACTAACGTTCTGTATGCATACCTCTTTGTAAAATTTCGCTAGGTGTTGTTGCAATCGCTCTGTGGTGTGAACGGTTGTAAGATGAGACCAGCGAATCCAGAATTTTTATATATCTGTATGTGTTTCTATGTGTGAAATAGCGAATCATGCGTTCCTTTATGGTACGCTGGACTTTTTCAGCTAAAGATGCCTTATGTATAGAATGCTAATGTAATAACTGATATTAAACTCTGTCAGCATGCTTTGAAAAGCTCGGCCTATAAATTCTTTCCCCATATCCATACAAAAATAGCAAGCAATCCCGTTTTCTTTCAACATCAATGCTTTGGTAGCTTTAGCAACTGTTTCAGGCGATTTATTTTTAATGGAATTTGCAAGAAATATATAGAGAATACATCTATTATGAATAGGATATAGCGGTAGCCTCTATTATACACTGAATATCTCTGTATGTCTGTTAAATCTACCTGCCAAATAGAATCAACTGAGGCTGCTGTTGTCTTGGCTGTTTTAAACCTTTTTCTCAACGGCTTATGAAGTGTATAAGCATCCTGCTCCCACAAAAACCTCTCAGAATTTTTCTCCCTACTCCCTCATTATAAACACCTTTGTACAGTCTATTAAAGCCGCCGTAGGAGGTTGGGCTAGAAATGTCATAATAACGTTTTCTTAATATGTTAGCCATCTGCGTATTTTACAGGAAGGCGGATAGTGTTGGCCGTTGCTGTTTGGTCTCTTCTTCCTTCAGAGAATGTTACCGCTTGGAGTGAAGGCGTGTTCAGCTGTGGTATATGCGAGGCTTGTTCCAAGTCTTTTAACCTGTTCAGATTACCTGTCAGTGTTTTTCGGACGTTTATTTGCTGTAGTCTTGCTTTAATATGTACTCCTCCTGCTAGTGAGGGCCTATCCCACTTTCTCACCAAGTCATGTATGATGTCAATGATGTTCGAACCCTGTACCCTTGATCCTTCAACAAAAACCTCACCTGTATCGGACCATTGTTTATAAGGACTTAAGCCTTTATTCCACAATGTATGTGAGAGACTGCTGTTTAATACATGCTCGGTATGTTGCGGGGTCGTGCCGTTGTTCTTTGACTGTTCGTCTCTAGCCTCGGTCCCAGTTCCTATGCCTCCACGCTCAACGTCATCTGCGCTGTGCCTAATAACTACGGGGACCTCTGTCGGATTCTTATAATTTTCGTACTCATGAAGAAATTTTTTCAGAGCTTCTTGGTATAAGAGTCTTTTCTCATCAGAAGACTTTTCACTGTTTAATAGGTCTAACAATTCGCTTTCCATTCTTTTAAGACTGCTTTTACGGGGTTCTAGAACCGTATCTGGACTCCTTGAGTTTTGTAGTGAAGTATGCACCTCGAGTGGAATCACGACTACTTTCTTCATTATATTAAACTAGTCACTAAAGCCCCCAAAACTGAAAATAAGATGGGCAGGAATGAACCCCCTCTTTGTACAATAATTCGCTTTTTCTTCTCCAAAGTTTGACTTTTACGAACGAGTGCGGGTATTATGTTCGTGTAACCGTTCCATTCGTTTACTCAATGTATCAGTTGCTCGGAGACACTAGCACCGGATGTAGGCGAGCCTTCTGAGGGGGTTTCATTGATACATTACAATTTATAAGGTTAAGAGAGATTTCACAGATGCATTTTGAAAAGTCGAATTCGATATTTTCAACAAACAGATGTTGCAGTCCCCGTGGCAAGCGATGTTAGATTTTTATTAATTCATGGTATTTCGTTAACCTCTTTGTCATTCTAGAATATACACCGTTTCAGTCTCGTTTGGGAATATATTCGTTCTTAGAAGCACCCTAAACGTGTTTCACGGATGAATGTCACAGAGTAAATATCCAGAACGTTGGCTTGTAGCTTCTTTATAAACTTCCAGAAACTCCTTACGCTGATTCGGGAACATTTGATTGGCTAATATCCCAATTTGTGACACATCTCTACGTTGCGCGAAAAAGACTAGATATTGAGTTTTTAGCGTCACATCGCGCATATATCTCTTTTTGAAAAATAGATTCTGATTGATGAAGAACACGCTGATGTTAAGATGGTGGGAAATCACTGTAAATGTCTCGGCAAACGTTTTATCCATTTCTAACCCTAGATCGTCAATTATAATGACCGTGTTGTAGTGTATTGGGTTTTTTTAATAAAGATAATCATGTCTAATAAGAATTTAATGATGTTTTGTTTAATACAGAAGAAAATAATGTTAAATAAGAAATTTAATTATGGTTTGTATAAGAAATTGATAATGATTTGTTTGAAATTAAAAATATAAAAATCCAAATTGGCAACATTTGAGATGTGCCCAGGCTGGAGGTTGAGTAAAATGCTCAATTTTGGCAATTCAGTCTTCGGGCGGGTTTGCCCCGATTAGGTGGTCTGTCGTATTACTATGTTATTGTAAATTTAAAATATTAATTATGTCTCTCTCCGCGGTTAAATGTTAATGATAATTCCGCCCTCGCTTTACCCCGTTTGTCTAAATTGTTTCGGCATAAGTAAAACGTCAGTAAATAGTGAATAATAGTTTGTAATTATCCCCGGTCTCTTTGCTGTGTTCGAAAGTTTAACGACGGCCACGTCTACCCGTCTGCCCGTATAAAGACAGAGAAAACGAGTGATAATAGTAATAAAAGGAAAAATACTGAAAAGAAAGCGAAGAGTAAGAAGGAAAGAATGTTTTTTTTTTATATAAATCAAGAGTGTGCTGATTACCCTTTAACGAACTAACATCATAAACACCTTTGTGGAACAAAATATCATCTTAGTACTCGTTGAATACGGGCTGGTATGTCGAATAGCTCCATTTGACTTTATGCACAAAATTTGAGAACAGTTCCCCCTTATCTTTAATGATTTTAAGCATAAACACATTTTTACCACATCCTGCAGGGCCAGATATAATACATGTGAAGGGACTAGTGTACCTGAATCTTTCTACAGAATCCATCTCTAACACGTCACACTCCTAAGTGGAACATTTAAAAAATACAATCAAATTTTAAGTGCTGCTCCTTATATTCTACAGTCTTGTTTTTCTTTATCTTCCTCAGAACCGTGAATGATGACGAGGATGAAGTACTGTGCCAGCAACATGTCCCCATCATAGACATTGATGATGATACCGATGACTGTGGTTGTTGTTGAGGCTACAGACTCTATCCCCGCGAGCAAACCTCCACAAGCGACACCTGTAGTACCCTCACGTGACAATTCGAGGAGAAAACGGGTGCATAACGAAGTTGATGATTCGCCTTCCACGTCAGGTGTAAAGCGCGCCAGGAGCGCATCGGTTATTAGATCCACAGTAATAGAGCCCCAGCCCTCTACGTCTTACGACACAGCCCCCACAGTTTTTCCTTCTACAAATAAAACTGTGACCCCTTATTCCTGTTCAATATCGTCCGTACCCGCCACAGCAGCATCTCATTCTGTAAACAGTAGCATAACATTCGAGATGGTGCGCACCGCCAACCTCACCCCAGTCCTGACTAGAAACCGGTACGTAGTCAGGGTCGACCCGCGAGCCATGTATAGCAACGGTGTTGAACACAGACTGCGGCGCGTAGTTGAACGTATTGTGGAGTTTCCCCTTCAGAACATTGAGGGATGTGACGCCAGGACGCGACTGTCGTTCGGTTTCGGGTCAGATGACGGAGATATAGATGATTTTTGGGTATTAATACCCTACAGGCGCTTGGGTGCTGTAGATATAGAATACATTTTGGGTCGTATAATGCAGACCTCTCAAAGCAGCATCGCATTGAACATGGACAACTTCAAAATAGATATAGACCACGTATACCGTGTTGCGGGACAAAAACCACACGTTATACTCTTATCCTCAATTCTCAGGCTATTTACAAACAGCATATAAACTCCGAGCGTTGTTGCGGCTTTATAGCATTGGTCTTGGCTCATATGTTTACTGTACTAAATACAGGGGGCAGAAAAATTTCGTTGCCGACGGTTGTGCAGCGTGCCCGTAACCTGACCGCAGACTGCAAGCTGTAAAATGGGTCCTGAAGAGTTGAGAAGAATAGAACAAGAAATGAATGTTCGTATAGTTGTATTTGGAATGGATGATCGTCGTAGGACTGTTTTTTTATAAAGCATTGTGAGAGAATGTACAAGACCTCTACTTATTTTAGGGCTGTCAGGGACAACGTATTTCCCCATCCGCAATATAAGGTCTCTTTACGCGAGTTATGATAAAAGTCGAAAATATGGAAGGTATCAAGATTTGTGTAAGGGATATCTCGAGTTTGCGGATGATATAGTGAAGCACTTTAAGGATTGCCACATGGTATGTGAGCAGTGTAAAAGCTCCAAATGTGAAAGTCGTGTAGTTGAAGGTGAGAAGAGAGACTGTACAGTAATGTATGTAGACGCACATTTTTCAATAATTGTTTTTCAGTCCATAAATCAATTGGTACGTGCAGGAAAATGAGAATCTGCGAATGCGGCATGTTTCATATGACGGACAACTGGGGAAAATTCGAGCACAAATGCGATGAAATTCACTGTTCTACATGCCTTGAGAAATATAAGGCAGATGGTGTAAAGCATGTATGCTATATGAAAGACGCCAAACTTAAAAATAAACCTTGTATAACTGTATACTACGATATAGAGACATAGACGGATGCTGACACCAAAGAGTTTATCCCACATCTACTTTAAGCCAGACTATCTGCGAAGAGTACATGAACGTCGAATGTGATGAGTGTCGCAAATGTGGTAAACGGACAAACGTTTTTGAAACGAACGCACACGACAACCCCGTGAAACTCTTTGTGGTCCTATATTGTCAAGTTAGCGGATAAGTTAAAAGAAATGACTGTGTATATTGTTGCACATAATGGCGCAAAATTTGATGCACAATTCCTTTATAAGGAAATGCTTGAACACGAATCATCAGAGATATTTACAGGCGATCCTTTGAAAAGAGGAAACAAGCTCATACAGATGCAAATAAGAGTCAATGTTCAGTTTAAAGACACTTTGTTATTCACACCTTGTAAATTAGCCAAGCTACCCAAGGTAATGGGCGTAGCCGCCGAAGTTTCTAAAGGGTATCTCCCTTACATTTTCCTCACTAACGAAACTTTAAATTACGTAGAACTACCACCCCCGAAACATTAATTCAACTATGCCAACATGAGTGAGAGTGAGCGTGAAGATTTTGACCGCTACTACAGCAGTTTTAATGAAGATAATCCTTACAATATAGCGGATGAATGTAAGCGTTATTGCGTTAATGACGTACGCGTACTTAGAGTATGTTTCCAGGCCTTTAGAAGGATGCATCATACATAGAACGGTTCAACTCCAACCCGTTACAAGCCGCAACCACGATCGCCTCATTATGTTTTACTGTGTTCGAGAACAACTTCATGCCTAAAGACACACTAGCCGCCATTCATCGAAACAATCCACGCAGTTATGGGCATAAGGCTATTTACTGGCTTATACACCTACACCAACAGACCGGTGTATACATAAAACATACCCGCAACACGGGGGAAGTAGCCATTAAGGTCAATGGCCGTGTTTTTTGGGTGGATGGTCTAAGCGAAGACCGTGTCACTGTTGAGAAGACTGCATACTCCTTTAATGTTTGCTGGTGGCATGGATGCCAACGTCTTGAGTATGGAATTGTAGGAGATATTCATGGTAGATCTCTTGCCGACAATCTCGCATAGACCCGCATCCGCGACCAACTTATATGCTTCCAGTTCACTCACAAGGTCCTGTGGGAGGACGAATATACTGTAATGCACGGATGGAGACAGATGGAGAGTACCGCGAAGAAATAAACAGCATCAAGGGTTCAGTGGTGTTGGATCTTCTTAAATGCGACGATAGTTTGTTTGGTGAACGTACAAACCCCTTCAAACTATACTTTCCACCTACTGATAGAGTGAAACTCCATTACTACGACTTCTGTTCTTTATACCCCTACGTGATGAAGAACAATCCGTACCCCGTAGGAGAACCTGTAAAACTGATGGGCCCCGCCCTGCTTAGCGTCGAAGAGTTCTCAGCTAATTTGAACGAGAACTATTTCGGCCTTTCTTTCTTAGATGTACTTCCCCCTCGCGATTTATGGATGCCAATCTTACCCAACGTTATAGATCACAAACTCATGTTCCCCCTTGTACCTGAAGTACGTAGAGGAGAAAAATGGAGCCTGTAATCACACATCCAACCAGAGGAAGAGTAGAGGCGTATATACAATTCCTGAGCTGTCTCTAGCCGTTCGTCACGGTTACAGAATAATGAAGATATATGAGGTGTGGAGGTTTCAGAAGCTACCCAACCTTTTCAGCCATATATAAACACTTTTTTGAAGGATAAGGTAGAAGCATCAGGGTACCCGCGAGGAGTTGAGACCGAAAATGAAAAATCGGCGGATATTCAGCGCTACCGTGATCGAAAAATGGATACAATGTGAACGGGACCAAATTGCGAAAACCCTGGCAAGCGCTTTAGTGCAAAGTTTTTGCCTAAAAATTCTTTGGGGGAAATTTGCTCAGAATACAGACAAGGGGAACGTCCATCCAGCCCAAAGTTATAACGAGGTGTGGGATTAGGCCAACGGTCCCGATAAAGAGGTCATGGAGATCGTGAATGTAGGTAATACGTAAGGGGTTCCAAAAAACCTTAGCCCCCTCCAATTTGCAGCTTACATATTTACTTATATCGAAATAGTTTTTAGTGATTATAAAAATATATAAAATTCTTTATTTATTGCAGGTATTAAAATTACTCTAGCTGATAAAGTGATAATATAATGGCTTCTCAATTAATTGGTGATTCGGAGAGGCAACGTGTGATAGATCGCATACGAGCAATAACATTTCGGGAAGCTCGTGATGCTGGAGCCACCTTTATAACACGTTCATGGGTTGCCAAAAAGTTGCGAAGAAGTGAGGACTTCGTCAAAAGAAATTGGAATAAATCTTTGGATGAATGTGAAATGGATACAACCAAATCTGGGCGCCCAAATTTTCCACTCTCTCAAGAAAAAAAGGACATCATTGAAAGCGGTACGCGTAAGCGGAAAAACAGCTGTGCCAAACTTTTTAGAGAGATCGAAGTGTTGAGAGGAAAGATCGTTAGTGGTGAGATCATTCGACTGTACCGTCATAAGCAAGGTTTAAAGCCTTGGCATGAACTTCCAAAGCAAAGAAAAACTCAATTTAACATCGATGACAGAATGTGGTTTGTCCATTATCTTGAAGATTGGGATGTGGATGATTTCATGCATTTAGCTGTCTCCGATGAATTTTTTGTTTACGTAACAAGTCGGCCTAACTACCAAAATGATCGAGTGTGGGCCACAACATCAGATGAAATCGATGACAATGAATATTATCGCGAATTATTAAAAAGTCCAGACTGTGTTGGTGTGTTTGTTTTGTTCACTGCAAAGAAGCCCATGTGGGTGCTGAAGCCAAATGGTCAGATTTGGGATGGACAGTATTTTCGTGATATTATTCTATCCCAGCATGTCATTCCTTTTCTAAGAAACCCAAACAATGCTATGGATGTCGATCAGGTCATACTTCTGCACGATAAGGCCCCCTGCTTTAAGGCATTAGCCACTCAACAGTTGTTGCGGAACCATGAGATCGATTTCTTTGGAAATGAAAAATGACCAGGAAATTCTCCTGACCTGAACGTCTGTGAATACATTGGATCAGTTATAAAGGACAAGGTTGAATGTCTCTTGTTTCGAGAACCTGCAGCAAATCGATTTTAGAAGGATACAATGACGCAACACATTGAAACTGTTTTAGCAAATTTGCGTAACGATCAAGATCTATTCACGTCACTTTTGGCAAGCTACCCAAAGCGAATTCAGGCTGTCTTGGAAGCCAATGGCGGGAACACCAAGTTTTAATTGTTTCTCATTAAATGCAGGATTAAATTCTCTTGTGTAAAGTATGTTTAGTTTTACTGTACCTCTAATGGTTTAGGCCATGGGCGGGGGGGCTAAGGTTTATTGGAGCCCCGTACATAATAAAGTACAACAGAACAGAATTGGCTACAGATACATCACGCAAACATACCTGTAGCCAGTTTCATAACAGCATATGCCCGCATCAAACTTTGGAGTCTACTGCATTCTCTTGGACGGAGGGTTCTGTACGCGGACACAGTGTGATATTCACGGGAGGGAAGGTGAATACATGCCTCCTATTGGGGAATTCCTCGGAGAGTTGACTGACGAGATCAAGGATGAGTATGGAGCTAACGCCTTCGCTGATTCTTTTGTCTCAACAGGCTCGAAACTTACGGCGTACGGGTGAAGGTGCGGGAGGAAATGAGATATATCGTGAAAGCGAAAGGCATCACGCTTACCCAGGCGAACTTTGATTCGCTGAAGGAGCTAGTGAGCTTAGAAGATGAGGGTGACCAACCACCCCAACTGACTGTAGGGACTCACAATTTTCGGGCACAGAAGCTGGGGTGTATAAAGGAACTTAGGGGGAAGAAATCGTGTCGTAACACATATAGGAAACGCTATCAGGTGCCTGGCACCTACGATACTGTTCCCTTTGGATACCGCGAGGTGTGAATATTGCTGTCATGTTAGCGTATATTTAATTGTTGACGAAATTTTAGTTTGTTTATTTTTGTATTTATTACATGTATTTGTTTCAGCAGGTGTTTCATTTTCACCTTTGTGTGTGTGTGTGTGTGTGTACATGAAAAACTCTTAAGCACCATCCACTGCATGTTGCTGCCCAATAAAATGAGTCACGTGACTCATGCTGCTAATCGGGAGATATCTCCTTCCTGCGTACTCAGTTGACCTCGCATGCCCTGGTTTTCAGACGTGTCTTTTTAACTGTTAAAGAATTCTGGCGTAGAAGAAAGAAAGATGGTTTCCATTGATGTTGCATGCTCTACATTCCTGAAGTGGTACTCACCAAAGTCTACAGATGTGATGAACACCCAACGAATTTCTAGTCATCCCTCCTTTGATTCCTTTAAGATCACATTAATTCGTGCGAAGCATGAGGAGCATGACCTCCAAATACTCTATGGTTATTCCGGCGAGAGCATTGCGGTACAAACGATTTAATGGATTATACTGCAGGTTTAAACTGCACAAGAGCGCTCATATATCGTGAAGTGAAAGAAGAAACGCTTGCAGAAGAGAAGCAGAGGATCTGGTTTGTGAACCTTGTAGATGATTGGTATGACAGGAGATATTACACCATGTTACATCACACTGAGTAAGCGTACAATGAAGTGGTGAATGTAAATCTTGTGATTATGAAGAGTTTGAAATATTTCTACTACTGAATCCATGTACATTATAATGAGGTGCGCAGTAAAGTTGTGGCTAAAGGTTGTGCGAGTTAATAGTAGAGTTTAGGGGCGAGTATAGTTTGTCCAGCAAAAAGGTCAAGTACGGACACATGTTTCTCTCAAATAGATCGCAGGGGTGTTAATAGTGTGCTTAGTTCGAGAAAGTACAATGGTGTATACCCCTAAACGTAGGTGTATGGTACGCATTCCGGGGAGTGGGTGTGATAAAACATTAAAACCGATATTACTTCATGTATCGCAGAGGGAAAAAATTTCTAAACACCTACCCAGTATAATGAGGTACAAATATTCAGATGATCCGCGCAGCGAATATTTCATGTTGGAACAATCTCGTACACAAATCACTAACGCCTAGAATCGTTCATGATGCAAGCCCGTGTGACTCATACCCACCCCACAACTCCCTGCACCCCATCCACCGCACGCCCTCTCCTAGTCTAAAAACAACAGGATCAGTAGAACTATTAAAAGATGGAGCTTCTCTTGAACAGCATCCTCAACGCAGTATACGACGTATCCGTGTTGAAGTTCTGTGCGTATATTCATGCGTAATACCGGTACTGTTAATTATGTACTTGAAACGAAATGTAGACTTTCAAACTCTGGTAGACGTAATATTATTTATTTAAGTGTTGACGAGATGGATAGAATCTTCGTGTTGGTTGAGAAGTGGGGCGCAGACGGTTACAAAATACCTGCAGGTGTAAGCACAAAAAGAGAGCAGATTAGCGATGCACACTCATACGCCATTATTTGTACGCTATCCGTAAATCGTGATACAAAACAACCCTGCGTTCATATACGGTTGATGT
>JAJOZX010000035.1:2415000-2417500 GCA_023014485.1 Bathynomus jamesi | reverse complement strand
GCCATCTCTTCTCCTGACAAAGCTGAACTCTTCGCTCAAACCTGGACGATTCCGGTGCTGTTCCACCATCACCTCCTCCCTCTGACTTTATTATTTCCGAAATTAGAATCTCTTCTAGAGCTGTTTTTTCTATACTATCTGGGCTCAACTCTAGGAAGGTGTATGGTCCTGATGGTGTTCCTCCTGTTGTTCTTAAGAACTGTGCTTCTGTGCTGACACCCTTCCTAGGCAAACTCTTTCGTCTTTGACGCTCATCTCGTACTTTTCCTTCCTGCTAGAAGTTCGCTTTCATTCAGTCTGTCCCAAAGAAGGGTGACCGCTCTCAACCCTCTAACTATCGTTTAATTGCTTTGATTTCTCACCTTTCCAAAGTTTTTGAATCTATCCTTATAGGAAGATTCTTAAACACCTTCCTTCTCACAATCTTCTTTCAGATCGTCAGTATCGATTCCACATGGGACGCTCTACTGGCGATCTTCTTGCATATCTCTGACTCTTGGTCATCCTCCTTTCGGGATTTCGGTGAACTTTTGCTATTGCGCTAGACATCGAAAGCTTATGATAGAGTCTGGCACAAATCTCTAATTTCGAAACTGCCCTCCTTCGGTTTCTATCCTTCTATATGTGCCTTCATCTCTAATTTCCTTTCTGGCCGATCTATAGCTGTAATTGTAGATGGCCACTGTTCTTCGCCTAAATCTATTAACTGTGGTGTTCCTCAGGGTTCTCTCCTGTCACCCACTCTTTTCCTTTTATTTATTAATGATCTTTTAATTCGCACTTCCTGTCCTATTCACTCCTATGCCGATTATTCCAATTTTCACTTCTCCACCCGCTTCATAAAGGGTCCCTCACTTCATGATTCGCGTAGGACGGCTATGGGACACCTGACCTCTGATCTTTCTGCTATATCTGATTGGGGCAGAGAAAATCTTGTGGCTTTCAGTGCCTCAAAAACTCAGTTCCTGCATCTGTCTACTCGTTACAATCTTCTACACAACTATCCCCTTACCTTCAATAACACACAACTCAATTCTTTCTCTTCTCTTAACATTCTTGGCGTTTCCTTTTCTCATGTCTTTCTTGGAAGGATCACGTATAATCTCTTTCTAAAACAGCTTCTAAGAGGTTAGGTGTGCTGTGCAGCCTCATCAGTTTATTTAACCCCACTCAGTTGCTCTCTCTGTACAGGTGTCATGTTCGCCCCTGTATGGAGTATGCTTTTCATGTGTCGGATGTCTCAACCCACACAGCCGTATTTGACCGGGTGGAATTAAAGGCTTTTCGTCTCATCAATTCCCCGCCTCTTACTGATTGTTTTCAATCTCTCTCTCTTCGACGAAATGTTGCCTCTTTCTCTCTTTACTATCGCTATTATAACGGACATTGCTCTTCTGAACTCTCTAACTGCGTCCCTCCTCCTTTAAGGAGAGCACTCAGTACTAGACTTTCTATACCTTCTCATTCCTTTTTTGTCGAACTATCTAATGCAATGGTTAATCGGTATTTTCAGTCTTTCATCTACTCAACCGGTCAACTCTGGAACAATCTTCCTCAATCCATCTTTCCTCCTGTCTATGACCTCCCATCTTTAAAACGCAGAGTGTCTAGGCATCTCGAAAACCCCGGACCTTGATTTTGGCTCTCTTCTTCTTCACTGGGGATTTTCCCTTGGTCCCTCCTTCCTGCGTAACAAAAAATGGAAATAGGCCTATTCTGAATTTGGACAAGCTTATGTGACAACCACGAACTCAGAACAACAGGTTTAGTTTTGCTTAGACATGAAAAATAGTTTGTCCAATCAGGCATAGGTTTGTTCATCACGTGATACCCACCTCTAGTACTGTTCAATCATGTCCTTAAAGACAAATTAGTTTTCGAATAATAGTAAATCTATATAAGTAAGAGATTTAATATCAGAAAATAGGTCAATAAAGTTATTTGAATAAGTTAGAATAGGTATTAAGCTATTAAAAATCATGTATTAATTAGATTTTAAGTTTTAGTTTTATAGATAATTAAAAGACAGATCACATGCCAGGCGAGACTGAAACAGCGAAATCTGCTCGATGGAAAGGCAACGCATCGCCAGGGAGCGGGTGAGAGAGTTGAGTCTAGAGAGTTAAAAAATGAGTAAAGAGAGTCAGACAGAGTCGTTCGAAGCAATTTGCCCGTCTTAAGATCGTTTTACTCTCCCTTGTTATTTTATTTCAAATTCTTTATTCGAGACCGTGGGAAATAGGGCCTCTATTTAAGATGAATTAAGAACAGTAAATTCAGTGCATTACCCCCTAGGGCTACAACGAAAGTGAATTCTTTCCGAGCCTTAGGCTTTTTATTCATGTCACGCCAGGGCCGTATCTTGGGGGCCGCCAGTGGTCGCCTAGCCTCCCCTGGAAAATTTTGAGTGTCCCCTAAGTCCTAAATATAGATTAACTAAAATAAACACTTTACAGTCTTTACTAATATCAGTATTTTTACTAATCGTAATAATTACTAA